>JAGIQG010000013.1:1567290-1628330 GCA_024679065.1 Sphyrna mokarran | reverse complement strand
TCAACATCCAAGAGCTGCCCTCGCACCACCTGCCGAATGCATGCTCCTTGTTGGTCAAGTATGGACCGAATTACCTGTGGGAAAAAAAAGCCATAGTTAAACAGTCCTACTATATCCCTCTATCTGCATAACGCTCACGTGGCTGTCCAAGAGACCCTTAAACAGCCCTAGCGTGCCTGCTCCCACCACCTTACTCGGCAGTGCATTCCACACCCCCACTACCTTTGTGTGAAAAACTGCCCTCTAATATTCGTCTTATACCTAGCCCCCCTCACCCTAAGGCCATGACCCCTTGTCCTATCCATTTCTGAAGGTGGAAAAAGTTTACCACCATTTACTCTATCTATACCCCTTTAATCTTATACACCTCATGAGATCCCATCTAAGCCGACGTCTTTAGAGGTTGTTTTTTCAAACTGAAAGCCTTGGGATGGTGCCTGGGACCCATTTATTGTCAAGCTATTATTAATGATTGGAGAGTATAGAACATAGAACAATACAGCACAGAACAGGCCCTTCGGCCTTCGATGTTGTGCCGACCAAAATAAAAAGCAATGCCCCTCCAAACTAAACCATTCCCTTCTCTTCCATATACTTATCAACTAACCTCTTAAACGCCACCAAACTTGGCGCATCTACAACAGCTGCAGGCAGGGCATTCCACTCCCTAATCACTCTTTGAGTAAAGAACCTACCTCTGATATCCGTCCTATAACTCATACCCCTTAATTTAAAGTTGTGTCCCCTCGTGCTAGCTTTTTCCATCCTAGGAAAAAGGCTATCACTGTCCACCCTATCCAAACCTCTAATCATCTTATATGTTTCAATAAGATCCCCCCTTAGCCGCCTCCTTTCTAACGAAAACAACCTCAAATCCTTCAACCTCTCTTCATAGGACCTGCCCTCCATACCAGGCAACATCCTGGTAAACCTCCTCTGTACCCTCTCCAATGCCTCCACATCTTTCTTATAATGTGGCGACCAGAACTGCACACAATACTCCAAGTGCGGCCGCACTAGAGTTTTGTACAGTTGCAACATGATGCTGCGGCTCCTAAATTCAATCCCCCTACCAATAAAAGCTAAGACTCCATAAGCCTTCTTAACAACTTTATCCACTTGACTGCCTACTTTCAGGGATCTATTGACACATACACCAAGATCCTTCTGTTCCTCAACACTATTAAGAGCCCTACCATTAGCCCTATACTCTACACATTTATTGTTCCTGCCAAAGTGCATTACCTCACACTTTTCCACATTAAACTCCATTTGCCACCTCTCGGCCCAGCTCTGCAACTTGTCCAAGTCACTCTGTAAACTAAAACCCCTCTTCACTATCTACCACACCACCAACTTTAGTATCATCTGCAAATTTACTGATCCATCCCTCAATACCCTCATCCAGATCATTTATAAAAATTACAAACAGCAGGGGCCCCCAAAACAGACCCCTGAGGCACACCACTCGTCACCGAACTCCACGATGAATATCTCCCATCAACCACCACCCTCTGTCTTCTATCTGCCAGCCAATTCTAATCCAATTAGCTAAATCACCCTCTATTCCACACATCTGCATTTTCTGTAGAAGTCTTCCATGGGCCACCTTATCAAAAGCCTTACTAAAGTCCATATATACTACATCAACCGCCTTACCCCCATCCACCTCTCTGGTCACTTTCTCAAAAAACTCAATGAGGTTAGTAAGGCATGACCTACCCTTCACGAAACCATGCTGACTATCCCCAATCAATTCATTTCTCTCTAAATAACTATAAATCCTATCCCTAATAATTCTCTCCAATACCTTGCCCACCACAGAAGTAAGACTCACTGGCCTATAATTCCAGGAAGGTCTCTCTTCCCCTTCTTAAACAACGGGACCACATTCGTTATCCTCCAGTCCTCCGGAACCACACCCGTAACCAACGACGACCTGAAGATCAGAGCCAGAGGCTCTGCAATCTCCTCTCTTGCCTCCCAGAGAATCTAGGGTAAATCCCGTCCGGCCCAGGGGACTTATCCAACTTCAAACCCTCGAGAATATCTAGCACATCCTCCCTATCTACTTCGATACCTTCCAGTTTGCTACCCTGTACCTCAGTGTTCTCCATAACTACATTTACATCACCCTGCGTGAATACCGAAGAGAAATATTTATTCAGTGCCTCTCCAATCTCTTCAGGCTCCACGCACAACTTCCCACTGCTGTCTATGACTGGCCCTAATCTTGCCCTAACCAATCTTCTATTCTTAACATATCGAAAGAAAGCTTTAGGATTCTCCTTAATCCTATCAGCCAACATCTTCTCGTGTCCCCTCTTAGCTCTCCTCAATTCACTTTTTACTCCTTCCTGGCTAATCTATAGCTATCCATTGCACTACCTGAGCCTTCAAGCCTCATCCTGACATAAGCCTCCTTTTTCTTCTTAACCAGCAAATCAACTCTTTTCGTACACCAAGGCTCTCTTACTCGTCCATTTCCTCCCTGCCTGACAGGGACATACTTATCAAGGACTCGCAGCAGCTGCTCCTTGAATAAGCACCACATTCCAGATGTTCCCAGTCCCTGTAGTTCCCTAGTCCAATCTATGCACCCTAATTCTCTCCTGATGGCCTCATAATTACCCTTCCCCCAGCTATAACTACAGCCCCCAGCTTCATGCCTATCCCTGTCCATCACTAAGGTGAACGTAACCGAATTGTGGTCACTATCACCAAAATGTTCACTAACTTCCAAGCCTAACACCTGGTCTGGCTCATTGCCCAGCACCAAATCCAATGTAGCCTCACCTCTAGTTGGCCTATCTACATACTGAGTCAAAAAACCTTCCTGCACACTCTGTACGAAAACTGACCCCTCTAACGAGCTAGAGCTATAGCTATTCCAATCAATATTAGCAAAGTTAAAGTCCCCCATCACAATTACCCTACTACTTTCACTCCTAATCAGAATTGACTTCGCAATCCTTTCCTCAACCTCTCTAGAACTATTAGGAGGTCTGTAAAAGACTCCCAACAGGGTGACCTCTCCTCTCCTGTTTCTAATCTCAGCCCATACTACCTCAACAGACAAGTCCTCATCAAACTTCTTTTCGATCACCGTGATACAGTCTTTGACCAGTAACGCCACTCCTCCCCCCCTTCTACCCCCTTCTCTACTCCGACTAAAGCATTTGTACCCCGGAACCTGCAACATCCATTCCTGTCCCTGCTCTACCCAAGTCTCTGAAATGGCCAAAACATCGAAGTTCCAGGTACTGGTCCAAGCTGCAAGTTCCTCCCCCTTATTGCGAATACTCGTTGCATTAAAGTATACGCATCCCAAACCATGCTCCACCCCACCCGTACGCCGCTGTGTTTTACAACTCTCCTCTATAACCCCCTTACTCTCATCCCTCTCGGCACCCCAACTACTTAGGATCCCACCCCCCCCCGAATCAGTTTAAAGCCCCCATCATAGCCTTAGCAAATTTTCCCCCCCAGATATTAGTCCCCCTCTGGTTCAGGTGTAGACCATCTCTCTTGAAGAGGTCCCACCTATCCCAGAATGAGTCCCAATTGTTAAGGAACCTTAACCCCTCCCTCCTGCACCATCCACGCAGCCATGAGTTCAAACTATCCCTTTCTCTGTTCATCTCTAAACTATCTCTTGGCACAGGCAAGAGTCCAGAGATAACCACTCTGCCTGTTTTGGACCTAAGCTTCCACCCTAACTCCATAAATTTCTGTTTAATATCCCCTTCCCTTGTCCTACCTACATCATGTGTCCCCACATGAACAATGACTTGGGGCTGACTCCCCTCACCCTTAAGAATCCTAAAAAACCCGATCTGCGACATCCTGGACCCCAGCCCCTGGGAGGCAACACACCAGCCCTGAGTCCTGTTTATTACTATTTACCCTCCTATCTGTCCCTCTAACTATGGAGTCTCCTATAACTAGGCCTAATCTCTTATTCCCCCCACCCACCTGAGCATTCTCAGCAGTCTCACCCCCCGAGACCTGCTCCCTTTGGTCAGCTCCAGTTGATTCTTCCTCAACTGTAGCCTCCAAGACAGAAAATTTATTTTGGAGGGGAACAGCCCCAGGGGATTGTCTCCCCGATTGCTTCTTACCCCTCCTCATAATAGTTACCCAATTATCACTTATAGGAGTTACAATCTCTTTGTTACTCCTGCCTATATCCTCCTCAACCTCTCGAATTACCCTGAGCTCCTCTAATTCCAGCTCCAGCTCCTTAACACGATCCTCAAGGAGCTGCAAATGTGCACACTTCCTGCAGGTATAATCAGCAGGAACACTACTGGTGTCCCTCACCTCATACATACGAGTCATTTAGTATTTAGTCAGCCTGGTTAGTAAGTTTGCAGAGGACATCAAGATTGGTGGCATAGTAGACAGTGAAGAAGGTTATTTAGGATTGCAACAGGACCTTGATCAATTGGGCCGGTGCTCTAATGAATAGCAGATGAAATATAATTTAGATAAATGTGTGGTGATGCATTTTGGTAGATCGAATCAGGGCAGAATTTAGTCAACAAAGAACAAAACAGCACGGGAAACAGGCCCTTTGGCCCAACGATCCCGTGCCGCCACCTCGATGTTCCCACCTCTACCCGCGATTCCTGTCCATGTTTATAGATCTATGGATTAAAAACCAAATTTGAGAACATTTAAGGAGAATTTGTTTTGCCAATCAGCCTAAGAGCACATCTTTGGGATGAGAGAGGAAACCGGAGCTCCCGGAGAAAACCCACGCAAGCACGGGGAGAATACGCAAACTCCCACAGACACAGGCCCAAATCCATGTGTCTGCACAGCACAGCTATAGTCACTGAGCTGTCGTGTTGCCTATCAGGTCAAGCGTACACTAACGATGTGAAGCAGTAGGATACTCTCAAAAAAGGTCCAAGAGCAGTCCTCTCACGACCCATCGTGTGTATGCACCTCGTTAGATAAGAAGATGGACCAAAGCACCTGTAGGATAAAAACAAATACATCAATATCATCGTCTATTTACACACTTCCCAGGGACTCCCAAGGCTCCCTATTTTAAATCAGTTTTCTATACTCCATTCCCATTCTGTTCATGTGCCCATCTAAGTATTTCTTAAATAACTCCAGAGTACCTGCCTCCACCACTTTACTTGGCAGTGCATTCCATACCCCACCACCCTCTGTGTGAAAAAACTCCCTCTAGCATCCAAATTATACCTTACCCCCCTCACCCTAAGCCTGTGACTCCTCGTGCTATTTGAGTCCATCCTAGGAAAAAGCTTAATCCTGTTTACTCTATCTATCCCCTTCAAAATCTTGTACACCTCTATTAGATCTCCTCTAAGTCTACGCCTTTCTAAGGAAAACAGTCCCAATTTGCCTAATCTCTCCCCGTAACTCAGACCTTCCATATCAGTTAATGATCGGGTGCTGGAGAGAGTTATAGAGCAAAGAGATTTAGAGGTACATGTTCATAGATCCTTGAAAGTGGAGTCACAGGTGGACAGAGTGGTGAAGAAGGCATTCAGCATGCTTGGTTTCATTGGTCAGAACATTGAATACAGGAGTTGGGATGTCTTGTTGAAGTTGTGCAAGACATTGGTAAAGTTACATTTGGAATACAATTTTGATCACCCAATTATAGAAAGGATATTATTAAACTAAGAAGTATGCAGAAAAGAATAACTAGGATGCTACCAGGACTTGATGGATTGAGGTATAAGGAGAGGCTGGATAGACTGAGACTTTTTTCTCTGCCGTGCAGAAGGCTGAAGGGTGATCTTATAGAGGTCTATAAAATAATGAGGGGTATAGCTCAGCTAGATAGTCAGTATCTTTTCCCACAGGTAGGGGAGTCTAAAACTAGAGGGCAGAGGTTTAAAGTGAGAGGGGAGAGATACAAAAGGGTCCAGTGGGGCCACTTTTTTTACACAAAGGGTGGTGAATGTCTGGAACAAGTTGCTGGAGATAGTTGTAGAGGCAGGTACAATTTTGTCTTTTAAAAAGCATTTAGATAGTTACATTGGTAAGATGGGTATAGAGGGATATGGGCCAAATGTGAGCAATTGGGATTAGCTTAATTGTAACAACAGTGGCGTGGTTAAATTGGGCCGAAGGGCCCATTTCCGAGCTGTAAACCTCCAATACTACAGTGTCATTTTTCAAAGACTTGCGGCGATGATCTAACTCCCTCCTCACCAGAATGGAGCATCAGCGAAATATGTCAGCCGTGAAGCACCTTGTTGCTCGTTATATATGTCCCTGTGGATGAAGGACACAGGAAGAATCACGAGCTAGGCCTGATAACTTGATCACTGGGAGCTGTGCTCATTCACAAATCTAAAACTACCCCAGGGAGGAATTAATTGTCCAGGGGTCACTTGACTTGCATTCTTAAAGGGCGGTTCACACCCCAAACCCCAACATACAATATATGTGCATATATCTCAGTAAGTGAATGGTTGAAGAATGCAGCATTAGTGACACTCCCAGTATGTTAATGACGCTGAGGTGGACTCTGTTCTGGCTCTCGTGAGACTGTGACTCGGCACTGTCATTGTGAGTAAATATCTATTGTTAACAATAATTATGAGAGTTTTCTTAATGATCTGAATGATAAATAATAATCTGTCTTTCTACAGATTATTTATAGAGAACAGAACTGGAAGAAGGGAGTGATGAAAGCTCTATGTGAATAGTTAGAAATACTTGAAGCTAGCAGCTTTCTAACCAATTTTTTTACAAGCTCGTGGGAATTCTGAAAACAAATCAATGGCAGCACTTCCCCTTGGCATTCGCTTCTTAACTTCGTTTACACGGGATCAGTGGTAAGTTTAGCTTTGAGGCTGTTGCTATCTTTTGTAATCTTTTCCTGTCGTGTAATGAGATAATTTAGTTGAAGCTTGTCTGTTTTTGAGTCTTGCGTCATATCTAGGCAGCATAAATTATTGTCCTTTTTACCATGTTAGAATATAGAACACTACAGCACAAACAGGCCCTTCAGCCACAAGTTGTGCCGATCATACCCATGCTTCCTAGGCCATTGAACTATCTGTAACTCCCAATCCCATTTAATCCCATGTATTCATCCAGAAGTCTTTTAAAAGACCCCAGTGCGTCCGCCTCCACAACCTCCGACAGCAGCCGATTCCATTCACACACCACCCTCTGAGTAAAAAACTTACCCCTAACATCTCCTCTGTACTTGCCCCCCAGCACCTTAAACCTGTGTCCTCTCATAGCGACATTTCAGCTCTGGGAAATAGTCTCTGAGAATCCACCCTATCTATTCCTCTCAACATTTTATAAACCTCTATCAGGTCACCTCTCAATCTTTGTCTCTCCAGGGACAGCATTGGCTATAAAGTGTTTTCTGTCATTGATTCAAGCAAACAGTCACTCCTGGAACTGTTTGTATGAAGAATCTATAATTGATATTGCTAAACAGCAGATTTAGCTTTAATTGTTGGTTTGCTGCATTTCAGAATTCACAGTTGTGATGGATTTGCTAATAACCTGTGGTGAACATGTCTTAAATTCTGTCCTACTACTGTTCTTCTGCCCAACTTTCTGAGCCAGAGCTCCCAAGATGATAAAAGTAAATAATAGTGAGGTTGGGTGGTTGGATACCTGCACACATTTTTTTAAATTCATTTATGGGATGTGGGTGTGGCTGGCAGGGCCAGCATTTATTGCTGATCTCTAATTGCTTTTGCACTGAGTTTATTTAAGAGTCAACCACATTGCTGTGGGTCTGAAGTCACATGAAGGCCAGACTGGGTAAACATGATAGATTCCCTTCCCTAAAGGATGTTAGTGAACCAGATGGGTTTTTACAACAATCAATAAGACTTTCATTATTAGATTTTTAATTCTAGATTTTTAGAGAATTCAAATTTCATCATCTGCCGTTATGCTATTCGAATTTGGGTTTTTCTTGGATCTCTGGATTATGAGTCCAGTCACAATATCAGTACACCACTGCCTCCCCCATTCTTTCTGAATCTACCCTGTCTAACCCTGTTAGAATTTATATGTTTTTATGAGATCCCCTTTCATTCTTCTAAACCCCAATGAATATAATCCTAATAAATTTAGTCTCTCCTCATATGACAGACTCGCCATCCCAGGAATCAGCTATAATCCCTCTATAGCAAGGACATCCTTCCTCAGATAATGACACCAAAACTACATACGATGTGTGTGTTGGAGGGCTGAAGGGCCTGTTTCCTGCGCTGTACTGTTCTTTGTTTAATACTCTGGGTGTGACATCATAACACCCTATACAATTGCAGCAAAAGATCTCTTCCTATACTCAAATCCTCTTGCCCTGAAGACCAATGTAGCATTTGTTATCTTTACTGCCTGTTGTACCTGTGTGCTTACTTTCAGCAACTGATGCACGAGGACACAGGTCTCGTTGAGTATCCACCTCTCAGTTTACATCCATTCGTGTAATAATCTGTTTTCCTATTATTGCTACCAAAGTAGGTTAGCTCACAGTTATCTACATTATACCGCATCTGCCATGCACGTGCTCACACACTCAGCCTATCCAAATCATGTTGAAGCTTCTCTGCATCCTCCTTCCCATCCAATTTTGTATCATTTGCAAATTTGGAGATAATTGTTCTGATTCAGGTCAGAAATTCCAAAATGTGTTCTGAAGTCAGCCTGGATCATAAGTTTAGCATCTTGAATTTGGCTAGGATAAGCATGATAGGCTTCACTTCAGATATGATTCAACTGACGCACTAGAGAGCTTTTCTCAGTTTATTTAAGAATATAGTTAATATTTGTAGTAAGAAAATTAGCAAGAACTATTATCAATTATAAACAAGAAACAAAACAGCCACTATAATGTATAATCCTTAAGATACATCTGATGTGTTCCAGTCAAACCCTTGTCATAGACAAACCCCTTTTATACAGGTTCAATACAGCAAAGTCTACTGCTACTGGGTAAATTGCTAGAGTCCATTATCAAGGATTTTATAAGTTAGCAAAGTCTACTGCTACGTGATACTGGAAATTCACCCTGAACAGTTAAAGACAAGACAGCTTTCCAAAATACTAGAGAGATTTTGGTCTAACCCCCAACAGATCCCTGTGGAACCCCATTAATCACTGACTGCCAATCAGAAAAAGATCCATTTATGCCAACTCTTCGCTTCCTATCTGCTCACCAACTTTTTATCCGGTTCAGGACATTACCTGCAATCCCATGTACTTTAATTTTACAGACTAGCCTGTTCTGTGAGACCTCGTTGAAAGCCTAAATAAACCACATTAACTGATTCTCCTTAGTTAACTCATTAGTTATATCCTCAAAAAATTCCAATCAATTAGTCAAACATGATTTCCCTTCTGTAAATCATGCTGACTTTGTCTGATTAAACCACTGCCTTTCAATGCTAGATTATAAAATCCTTGATAATGGACTCCAGCAATTTTCCCAGACGTTAGGCTCACTGGTCTACAGTTCCTGTTTTCTCTCCACCTCCCTTTTTGAATAGTGGGCTTACATTAGCTCCCCTCCGATCTGTATTCCAGACTCCAAATAATTTTAGAAAATAGATCTATTATTTCCAGAGCCACTTCCTTAAGTACTCTGGGATGAAGATTATCAGGTCCTGGAGATTTATCCTCCTTGAATCCCATCAATTCCTCAAAACAATTTCTCTACTAATGCTGATTTCCTTCAGCTTCTCACTAAAACATGTTTCTCTCAGCATTTCTGGTATATTATTCATGCTTTCCTTTGTGAAGACTGAAGCAAAGTACAAATTTAATTCCTTGGCTATTTCTTTATTCCCTGTTATGAAACCTCCCATTTCTGATTGTAAAAGGCTTACATTCATTTTGTCAACCTTTTTCTCTTTACATATCTATAGAAACTTTTACAATTAGTTTTTTATGTGCTCCATCAGTTTACTTTCATACTCTATTTTTCCCTTCTTAACCAATCCCTTGGTTAAGCTTTTCTGAATTTTAAACTGCTCCCAATCCTCAGGCCTATTGCTTTTTCTTATCAATTTGAATGCTTCTTCCTTGAATCAGATATTATCTCTAGTTTCCCTTGTCAGGCATGGTTTGGCCACAATTCCCTTAGCACTCTTGCTCCAAGCAGGAATTAAAAACTCCTGGAGTTTGCTGATTTGTTCTTTAAATGTTTGCCATTGCCTGTCCACTGTCTTTCCTTTCAGTAACGTTTCCCAATCCATCATGGCCACTTCATACCTCGTATCATCATAGTTATCTTTATTGAGATTCAGGACCCTGGTCTCAAAATCAACTACATCATTATTCACCTTGACAAAGAATTCTACCATATTATGGTCACTCATCTCTAAGGATTCTCTCACAACTAGATTGTCTACTAATCCTTTTTCATTGCACAAAACTGAGTCCAAGATAACCTGTTCCCTTGCTGGTTCCTCCAGAAAACCATCCCGTATATACTCCAGAAATTTCCCCTCTATTGAGTTGTGACTAATTTGACTCTCCCAATCTATATGCAGATTAGAGTTGCCCATAATCACCGATATTCCTGTCTAATGCTTTTCCCAACATTATCACTGCAATTTGGTGGTCTGTGTACCACACCCACCAAAGTTTTTTGCCCCTTGTTGTTTCTTAACTCAACCCATACAGGTTCCACATCACCAATGCTGATATCTTTCCTTAATATGGTATCAATATCATCACTAATCAACAATGCAATTCCACCACCTTTTCCTTTCCGTTTGTCCTTCCTAAACTCTGAGTAGTTCTGAATGTTTAGTTCCATCCTTGCTCAGCTTGGAGCCACGACTCTATAATGCCAATGAAATCATACCCCTTTACATCTATCCGTGCAACTACTTCACCCATTTTGTTTGGAATGCTCCGAGAATCAGGTACAAGGTTTACCAGGATGTTGCCTGGTATGGTGGGTAGGTCTTATGAGTAAAAGCTAAGAAGTTATTTTCATTAGAGAGAAGAAGGCTAAGAGGTGACTTAATTGAGACACATAAGATGATCAGAGGCTTAGATAAGGTGGATAGTGAGAGCCTTCTTCCTCGGATGGAGATGGATAACATGAGGGGACATAGCTTTAAATGAAGGGGTGACAGTTATAGGACAGATGCTAGAGGTGGGTTCTTTACTCAGAGGGTAGTAAGGGCGTGAAATGCCCTGCCTGCAGCAGTTGTGGACTCGTCAAATTTAAGGGCATTCAAATGGGCAGTGGATAGACATATGGATAGCATTGGAATAGTTTAGGATAGAGGGTCATAAAATTGGTTACATTGGTCGGCACAACATCGGGGGCCGAAGGGCCTGTACTGTGCTGTAATGTTCTATGTTCTATCTAAAACTTAAGGTGGGCACTTTGAGCATTTCTTTTCCCTTTCCTATTTTTTCTTTCGTCCTTTTTGGACTTTGGCACTTGACTTCTCTGCCTATCACTTTTTTTTCCTCCTTCCTGTCTTTTCCTCTTGTTCTATATTCCTCCTGCTCTGAATCCTTTCATGTGTACTCTGACCACTGGCTACTTGCCCTTCCCCTTCAGTGTTTTGAAAAGTTCTCCCACTGCCATATATACCAGTGATAAAGAAGAACTTTAGAAAAAGAGATAATTAGCCATGGATATCTAAGGAAATAAAGGAGAGCATCAAATTGAAAAGAAATGCACACAAAGTGGCAAAGATTAATGGGAAACTAGAAGATTGGAAATCTTTAAAGGTCAACAGAAAGTCACAAAAAAAGCTAAAGTAAGATGGATTATGAAAGTAAACTAGCTCAAAATATAAAAACAAATAGCAAAAGTTTCTACAAATATACAAAATGAAAAACAGTGGCTGAAGTAAAGGATGAGAAGGAGGATGTAATAACTGGAAATGAGAAAATGGCTGAGGCATCGAACAGGTATTTTGTGTTCGTCTTCACAGTGGAAGACATTAAAAAAAAACCAAAAATTGATGACAAGAAGGCTATGGCAGGTGAGAACCTAGCAACTATTATTATTACGAAAAAGGTAGTATTGGGCAAGCTCTGCAGAATGGCATCTACTTGATGGTAGGCAGCATGGGCTGTTTGCCTGGAGTTCTGATCTTGTTGGAAGTTAAATGGGCTCTGT
This sequence comes from Sphyrna mokarran, assembly GCA_024679065.1. Lineage (NCBI taxonomy): Eukaryota > Metazoa > Chordata > Chondrichthyes > Carcharhiniformes > Carcharhinidae > Sphyrna > Sphyrna mokarran. The sequence continues at coordinate 1,616,209 of JAGIQG010000013.1, read as the reverse complement.
CTTAGTTCAGTTCTATTGGACAATATTCTGGTGCAGCTTGGGGAGGGTCATGTGCCATACCTGCAATGTTGGACATGGGTGTATTCCCATTGCTGGACTGCAGGTGTTAGAAACTGGTTTTGGGTTAATAAACAGGCTCTCTTTCTGAAACCATTGTATGTGAATTGCTAATGCTCCAGCCATTTAGTACTATTATTGGAGATTATAACCTGTGAAGGTTTTCCATTGTTTGGAGTTATCAGGAATAGTTACCATCTCTGTGGCCATTGTTACTTTGAAACTGCTATAAGGCAATAGGTGGCCAGCTAGAGACATTTTGTTCACTCCGCAATTCTCTGTTTTGAAAAGAAGGCCAAATTGAATTCTGGACTACTTTACAAAGTAATCCAGCACTTTTTTTATTCATTTGCAGGATGTGGGCATTGCTGACTGGGCCAGCATTTATTACCCATCCTCAGTTTGCCCTTGTTCAGAGGGCAATTGAGAGTCAATCACATTGCTGTGGCTCTGGAGTCACATGTAGGCCAGACTGGATAAGGACGACAAATTTCCTTCCCTAAAGGACATTAGTGAACCAGATGGCTTTTTCCGACAATCGTTTCATGGTCATCAGGTTTTTTTTTTATTGAATTCAAATTCCACCATCTGCTGTGTGGGATTTGAACCTGGGTCCCAGAACATTAGCTGAGTTTCTGGATTAATAGTCTAGTGATAATACACTAGGCCATCACCTCCCCTGATGAATATATTCTGTCTTGTCTCAATCATGACGCTTTTTTGAAAACAGCAAATGATGAAGTTTTGGAGTGCATTGCTTGAGTAGAGATAGATTCAGTCATGGTTTTCAAAAGGAATTGAATAATTATCTAATGTGAAAAATATTGCAGAGCTGTGGGGAAAAAGGAAGGGTCTATGTAAACAAGTCAAGATGTGGCTTTGGACTGGGGTGAACATACTGAGAAGTCTCACAACACCAGGTAAAGTCCAACAGGTTTATTGGTAGCACAAACTTTCGGAGTGTTGCTTCTTCTTCACTTGAAGAAGGAGCGACACTCTGAAAGCTTGTACTACCAAATAAATCTGTTGGACTTTACCTGGTGTTGTGAGACTTCTTACTAAACAAGTCCAGCCAACCTCCATCCACGAGGGGATGCTAGCATGAGGGGACACAGCTTTAAATTAAGGGGTGATAGTTATAGGACGGATATCAGAGGCAGGTTCTTTACCCAAAGGGTGGTTCGGGAGTGGAATGCCCTGCCTGCAGCGGTTGTAGATGCGCCAAGTTTGGTGGAGTTTAAGAGGTTAGTTGATAAGTATATGGAAGAGAAGGGAATGGTTTAGTTTGGAGGGGCATTGCTTTTTATATTGGTCGGCGCAACATCAAAGGCCGAAGGGCCTGTTCTGTGCTGTAATGTTCTATGTAAATTCCAATCAGAATTAGCCAATAGTTAGACCAATTCCTAAATCAGTAGGAATGCCACCAAGATAAGGGGGAGGAAGATTCAGTGCAAATGTGCAAGTGAAGTTTTTTACAGAGGGTGTTGAGGGACAGGAATGCACTGCCAAGTGATGAAGCTTAGGCAGATTTGTTAGCCGTGTTTAAGACTTATCTTGATCGGCATATGAACAAATGAGAAATAGAACATAGAACACTACAGCACAAACAGGCCCTTCGGCCCACAAGTTGTGCCGACCATATCAGTACCTACCAGGCTGTAGAACTATCTGTAACTCCCAATCCCATTAAATCCCATGTACTCATCCAGAAGTCTCTTAAAAGACCCCATCGAGTTCGCCTCTACCACCACTGACTGCAGCCGATTCCATTCAATCATGACCCTCTGAGTGAAAAACTTTACCCCTAACATATCCTTTGTACTCCAGCACCTTAAACCTGTGTCCTCTCGTAGCGACCATTTGAGCCCTGGGAAATAGCCTCTGAGAATCCACCCTACCTATTCCTCTCAACAGCTTATAAACCTCTATCAGATCGCCTCTCAACCTTCGTCTCTCCAAGGAGAAGAGACCTAGCTCCCTCCACCTATTTTCATAAGGCATGCCCCCCAATCCAGGCAACATCCTTGTAAATCTCCTCTGCACCCTCTCAATAGCTTCCACATCCTTCCTATAGTGAGGCGACCAGAATAGCACGCAGTACTCCAAATGGGATCTGACAAGGGTCTTATAAAGTTGCAGCATTACCTCTCTACTCCTAAATTCAATTCCTCTATTAATGAAGGCCAGTACACCATATGCCTTCTTGACCACATCCTCCACTTGCGGGGCAGATTTAAGAGTCCTATGGACCCAGATCCCAAGATCCTTCTGCTCCTCAACACTGCTAAGATTCCTACCCTTGATATTATACTGCTTCATCCCATTGGTCCTGCCAAAATTGACCATCACACATTTATCCGCGTTGAAGTCCATCTGCCACTTCTCCGCCCAGTCTTGCATCCTATCTATGTCTCACTGCAACTTTTGACATCCCTCCAGACTATCCACAACACCACCAAACTTTGTATCGTCGGTGAACTTACTAACCCATCCTTCCACTTCCTCATCCAGGTCATTTATGAAAATGACAAACAGCAAGGGTCCTAGAACAGATCCCTGGGGCACTTCACTGGTGCCTGACCTCCATGTAGAAAAAGACCTATCCACAACCACATTCTGCCTTCTGCCGGCAAGCCACAAGGCCAAAGCGCCTTGGATCCCATGCCCCCTCATCTTCTCAAGAAGTCTTGCATGGGGGGACCTTATCAAACATCTTGCTGAAATCCATGTAAACCACATCCAGTGCTCTTTCCTTTGTCAATTGTTCAGTCACATTTTCAAAGAACTCAACTAGGCTCGTAAGGCACGATCTGCCCTTAACAAAGCCTTGTTGACTATTTCTGTTCATATTGAACTTCTCTAAATGCTCATAAATCCTGTCCTCAGGATACTCTCCATCAACTTACCAATCACTGAGTCAGACTCACCGGTCGGTAATTCCCCGGGCTATCCCTGTTCCTTTCTTGAAAATAGGCACCACATCCGCAATTCGCCAATCTTCTGGAACTTCTCCCATCTCCATCGACGATGCAAAGATCATCACCAGGGGCTCTGCAATTGCTTCCCTCACCTCCCACAGTAACCTGGCGGTCCTGGTGACTTATCTACCTTGATGGAATTTAACACTTCCAACACGTCCTCTTAATGTTCACATACTCAATCTTTTCAGTTTGCTGTAAACCTGCAGTACAACCGCCCAGATCATTTTCCACTGTGAATACTGAGGCAAAGTACTTATTAAGCACTTCTGCCATTTCTTCTGGTTCCACACAGACTTTTCTCCCTTCACCTTTTATAGGTTCTATCTTTTCTCTTCTCATCCTTTTACTCTTTACTCGTTTGTAGAATGCCTTGGGATTCTCCTTAATCCTACCTGCCAAAGTCTTCTTGTGAACCCTTCTGGCTCTTCCAATTTCCTTTTTAAGCTCCCTTCTGCAAGACTTATACGCTTCTAGATCCTTAACATCTCCTAGCTCTCTGAACCCTTTGTACACTTTTCTTTTCTTCCTAACTAGGTTCATCACACCTTTGTGCACCACAGTTCCCGCAACCTACCAAAACCTCCTTGTCTCACCGGAACGTTGTCGTGCAGAGCTCCAGACAAACATTCCTTGAGAATCCGTCACCTTCCTTCAGTACTTTCCCCAAAACACCTCCTTTCAGTTTACTGTTCCAATTTTCTGCCTGATGTCTTCATATTTCCCCCTACTCCAAATAAATACCTTCCTATCCTGCCTGATCCTATCTCTTTCCAATGCTATCGTGAAGGAGATAGAATTATGATCACTGTTTCCGAGATGCTCTCCCACCGAGAGATCTGACACCTGTCCTGTTTCATTAGCCAGCACCAGGTCAAGTACAGCCTCTCCTCTCGTAGGCTTATCCACGTACTGTGTCAGGAAACCCTCCTGAACACACCTAACAAACTCCACACCATCCGAACCCTTTATCCTAGGGACATTCCAGTCAATGTTTGGGAAATTAAAGTCTCTCATCACGACAACTCTTATTTCTACATCTCTCTAGGATCTGTTTCCCTATCTGCACATGTCACTATTGGGCGGTGGATGTAAGTGGTTAGTTTAGATGGGATAATGTGGAGGGCTGAAGGGCCTGTTCCTGTGTTGTATTGTTCTTTGTTCTTGATGTGGTGAAGAGGGCGATTCTGCCAACTGGGTGAGACCTTATTGCGGCTATACAGGGAGTTCTACTCTGCATTTAATCAGAGAATTGACACAACACAGAGGCTATTCGGCCATTGTGTTGATGCTGGCATTCCTAGGAGTAATCTTCATTCTGCCTCTTTCCATATACCTCCCCTTCCAGATATTTATATAATTTATACAATGTGGGAATATTTACAGTGCAGTCAGAGGCCACTGTGTCCATTGTGTCTGCACTGCTGAATAACCTTCCATCCAGCCTCATCCCACTGCCAGTATTTGGTCCAGAGAAGGTTCCCGTGCTCGAGGTGCAAATCTAGTTACTGTTTTAATGAGTTTTGGGTTTCTGTCTCTGCTACTCCTTCAGGCAGTGAGTTCCAGACCCCCTCAATCCTCTGGGTGCAAAGTCATTTTCCTCACCTTCCCTCTAATCCAACTCCCAATCACTTTAAATCAATATCCCCTCATCAGTGACTGGGTGTCCAAGTAATCCTGCAGATACAGCAAGCAGTTAGGAAGGTAAGAGGTATGTTGGTCTTTGTTGCAAGAGGACTTGAGTACAATAGTAAGGATATCTTACTGCAGCTGTAAGGGACTTGGTGAGAGATCACATCTGGAGGATTGTGTGCAGTTTTGCTCCATTTATTTATTTATTAGTGTCACAAGTAGGCTTACATTAACACTGCAATGAAGTTACTATGGAAATCCTTAGTCGCTACACTCTGGCGCATGTTCAGGTACACTGAAGAGAATTTAGCACAGCCAATGCACCTAACCAGCACATCTTTCAGACTGGGAAGAAGCTGGAGCACCTGGAGGAAACCCACACAGACACTGGGAAAATGTGCAAACTCCACAAGGCAGTGACCCAAGCCGGGAATCGAAACCAGGTCCTTAGCGCTGTGAGGCAGCAGTGCTGGACTCACCTGATGAAGGATCAAGGCTCGAAAAGCTTGTGATTCCAAATAAACTTTAACCTGGTATTGTGAGATTTCTTACTGTGCCCACCCACCCCAGTTCAATGCAGGCATCTCCACATCATGTCTAAGAAAGAGTATACTTGCTATAGAAGAATTGGGGGTGGCACAGTGGTTAGAACTGCTATCTCAATGCCAGGAACCTGGCTTCAATTCCACTGTGGAGTTTGTATACTCCCCCTGTGTTGGCATGAGTTTCCTCCGGTTGCTCTGCTTTCCTCCCACAGTCCAAAGATGTTGAGTTAGGTGGACTGGCCATGCTAAATTGACCTTAGCGTCAGCAGGATTATCAGGGTAAATATGAGAGGTTCTGGGGATAGGGCCTGGATGGAATTGTGGTTGGGGCGGACATGATGAGTCAAATAGCCTCCTTCTGCACTGTAGGGATTCTATGATCCTGAGATATGCATATGAGGAGAGATTGGTTTGACTCATAGAACATAGAACATTACAGCACAGAACAGGCCTTTCGGCCTTCGATGTTGCGCCGACCAATATAAAAAGCAATGCCCCTCCAAACTAAACCATTCCCTTCTCTTCCATATACTTATCAACTAACCTCTTAAACGCCACCAAACTTGGCGCATCTACAACCGTTGCAGGCAGGGCATTCCACTCCCGAACCACCCTTTGGGTAAAGAACCTGCCTCTGATATCAGTCCTATAACTATCACCCCTTAATTTAAAGCTGTGTCCCCTCGTGCTAGCTTTCTCCATCCTAGGAAAAAGGCTATCACTGTCCACCTATCTAAACCTCTAATCATCTTATATGTTTCGATTAGGTCCCCTCTTAGCCGCCTCCTTTCTACGAAAACAACCTCAAATCCCTCAGCCTCTCTTCATAAGACCTGCCCTCCATACCAGGCAACATCCTGGTAAACCTCCTCTGTACCCTCTCCAATGCATCCACATCTTTCTTATAATGTGGGGACCAGAACTGCACACAATACTCCAAGTGCGGCCGCACTAGAGTTTTGTACAGTTGCAACATGACGTTGCGGCTCCGAAATTCAATCCCTCTACCAATAAAAGCCAAGACTCCATATGCCTTCTTAACAACCTTCTCGACCTGACTGCCTATTTCAGGGATCTATGCACATACACACCAAGATCCCTCTGTTCATCTAGACTACTAAGAATCCTACCATTTGCCCTATACTCTACACATTTATTATTTCTGCCATAGTGCATTACCTCACACTTTTCCACATAAAACTCCATTTGCCACCTCTCGGCCCAGCTCTGCAACTTGTCCAAGTCCCTCTGCAAACTATAACACCCCTCTTCACTATCTACACTCCACCGACTTTAGTGTCATCTGCAAATTTACTAATCCATCCTTCAATACCCTCATCCAGATCATTTATAAAAATTACAAACAGCAGGAGCCCCAAAACAGACCACTGAGGTACACCACTTGTCACCGAACTCCACGATGAATATCTCCCATCAACCACCACCCTCTGTCTTCTATCTGCTAGCCAATTCCTAACCCAATTAGCTAAATCACCCTCTATCCCATACATCTGCATTTTCTGCAGAAGTCTTCCATGGGCCACCTTTTCAAACGCCTTACTAAAGTCCATATATACCACATCAACCGCCTTACCCCCATCCACCTCCTTAGTCACTTTTTCAAAAAACTCAATGAGGTTAGTAAGGCAATCTCAATCTGTATTTACAGGAATTTAGAGGAATGAGAGAAGTTCTAACTGAAATGTACAAAATTCTGACAGGGCCGCACAGACTGAAGGTAGGGATTTTGTTTCCTGGCTGGGATTGGAAGGAGACAATTGACAACAGAGGATCACTGTCTCAGGGTTGGGGGAGGCCATTCAGGACAGAGATGTGGAGAAACATCTTCTTTCGGAGTGGTGACCCTATGGAATTCTCTACCACAGAAGGATATAGATGCCAAATAACTGAATATATTTCGTAAGGAATATTTACACTCCATTAGGGTCAAGAGATATGGAACGAGGGCATGAATATGGTGTGACTTAGAGGATCAGCCATGATCATATTGAATGGTAAAATATGCTGGATGAGCTGAATGGTCTATCCTGCTCGTATTTGCAGTGTTTCGATATCCATGCCTTCTTAACCACCTTTTCAATATGTTCTGCTACCTTAATGGGTCTGTGGAAATTCACTCCCAAGTTCCCTCACTTCTTCCACTTCCTCACCTCTTTTGCACAATCCTATGTTTTGTTTGATCTCCCCAGATGTGGGTTTAATTCTGTTTACCACTTGTCTGTCCACTTGCCAATTTCATTGATCTTTGTACAGTCTATATCTATCCTCCTCATTGCGAACCATGAGCCAACTTGTGTTGTCTGCAAACTTCTTGATCTTTCTCCATAGCACAAAAAGCAGGTGACTGAATACTGAGCAGAATCCCACAATCTTCGAACGCACAAACACCCATCGAAGCAACTCTTTGTCTGCTGCCACTGAGCCAATTCTGTACCTAGCTTGCTACAATGCCCCTGGATCCCTTAGACCTTGAGACTGAGATCTTGTCAAAAGCCTTGTTAAAATCCATGTGAACCACATCATTTGCTCTACCCTCATCAGTGCTCCTTGATACTTGCACGACACCATCAATTGAATCAGTCAGACACAACCTTCTCTCAAAATATCCATGCTAACTGTCCCTGATTAATCCATACTACCTTGTCCCAAAATTGATTCTAATAATTTGCCCATTATTGAGGTCAGTCTGCCTGGCCTATAATTATTTAGTCTGTCCCTTGCTCCTTTTTTTAACAAAGTTACAATATTAGCAGACCTCTAATCTTATGGCACACCATCCATAATCTGGAGTTTGGAAAATGATGGTTAGATGCTCCGCTGTTTCCTACCTGGCTTCTTTTAGTAGACGGTTTACGTTTCACCTGAGTCTGGTGGCTTATCCACTTTCAACTCCCTTAATACTACTACTCTCCTGATCCTTATCACATCTAATACTTCACAGTCTTTCTCCTTAACAACTATGCCTGTGTCATTGCACTTTTTTGTGATGACAGACACAAAGTATTCATTAAGAACGATACTAACGTCATCTGCCTCCACACACGGGTTACATTTTTTGACTCAACTGTATTTGGATCTGGAAGTACTTGATGTTGCCATTGTGTTCTTGAAATGAGAATATGCTTCATTCTACATCACTAACATAAGAACATAACATAAAAAATAGGAGCAGGAGTAGGTCATCCAGCCCCTCGAACCTGCCCCACCATTCAATAAGATCATGGCTGATCTGAAGTGAATCAGTTCCATTTTCCCGCTTTCTCCCCATAACTTGTCTATCAGAAATCTATCTACCCGTGACTCTCATATATGAAGAGGAAGCCTCCACCACTTCAATGGGCAGAGAATTCCAGAGATTCACCACCCTTTGAGTGAAGAAGTTTCTTCTCAACTCCGACCTAAACTGACCTCCCCCTCCCCCTTTATTTTCATGCTGTACCCTCTAGTTCTGCTATCCTTTCTAAGTGAGAAAAATCTCTCTACCTCTACCCTATCTAGCCCTTTCATTATCTTATATGTCTTTCACAATGTGGGAGGAAACCGGAACACCCAGAGGAAATCCATGCAGACGTGGGGAAAACATACAGATTTCACATAGTGACCCAAGCCAAGAATTAAATCTGGGTCCCTGGCGCTGTGAATGCTAACCACTGTGCCACCGTGCCAATGGTAACCCCCAAGATGTTGATGGTAGGGGATTCAGCAATGATAATGCTATTGAATGTCAAAAGGAGGAGGTTGCATTCTCTTGTTGCAGATGGTCATTTTCAGGCACTTGTGTGGCATGATTTGAATAAGAATTGCTGTAAATAAATTATACATCGATTGCTGGTAACTTACATGGTAAGCTGATGGAGAGGCTTCTGAGGGGTAAGATGTATGAACATTTGGAGAAGTTTGGACTGATTAGAAATAGTCAGCATGGTTTTGTCAAGGGCAGGTTATGCCTTACGAGCCTAGTTGAGTTCTTCGAAAATGTGACTGAACACATTGACAAAGGAAGGGCGGTGGACGTAGTGTATTTGGACTTTAGCAAGGCGTTTGATAAGGTCCCCCATGCAAGGCTTCTGGAGAAGGTGAGAGGGCATGGGATTCAAGGGGCTTTGGCCTCGTGGATCCAGAACTGGCTTGCCGGCAGAAGGCAGAGTGTGTTTGTGGATGGGTCTTGTGGTGCATGGAGGTCGGTAACCAGTGGAGTGCCCCAGGGATCTGTTCTGGGACCCCTGCTGTTTGTCATTTTCATAAATGACCTGGATGAGGAAGTGGAGGGATGGGTTAGCAGGTTCGCCGACGATACAAAGATCGGTGGTGTTGTGGATGGTCTGGAGGGATGCCAAAAGTTGCAGCGGGACATAGACAGGATGCAAGAAGTGGCAGATGGACTTCAATGCGGATAAATGTGTAGTGGTCCATTTTGGCAGGAATAATGGGATGAAGGAGTACAATATCAGGGGTAGGAGTCTTAGCTGTGTCGTAGAGCAGAAGGATCTCAGGGTCCGGGTCCATAGGACTCTTAAATCGGCCTCACAGGTGGAGGAAGTGGTCAAGAAGGCTTACGGTGTACTGGCCTTCATTAATCGAGGAATAGAGTTTAGGAGTCAGGAGGTAATGATGCAGCTCTATAAGACTCTTGTCAGACCCCAGTTGGAGTATTGTGCGCAGTTCTGGTCGCCTCATTATAGAAAGGATGTAGAGGCTATTGAGAGGGTTCAGAGGAGATTTACAAGGATGCTGCCTGGATTGGGAGGCAGGCCTTATGAAGATAGGTTGAGGGAGCTGGGACTATTCTCACTGGAGAGACATAGGTTGAGAGGCGACCTGATAGAGGTTTATAAAATGTTGAGAGGAATAGATAGGGTGGATTCTCAGAGACTATTTCCCTGAGCGGAAATGGTCAATACGAGAGGACACAGATTTAAGGTGCAGGGAAGCAAATACAAAGGAGATGTCAGGGATAGGTTTTTCACTCAGAGGGTGGTGAGTGAATGGAACCGACTGCTGTTGGAGGTTGTTGAGGCAACTCACTGGGGTCTTTTAAAAGACTTCTGGATGAGTATATGGAAAAGAATAGGATAGGAGGTTATAGATAGGTCTGTGGATTGGTAGATGTGATCGGTGCAACTTGTGGGCTGAAGGGCCTGTTTGTGCTGTATTGTTCTATGTTCTATTCTGCTGTGTGGTTTTCCATCATCCTCACACTTTCAATTTTTAGTGTATAGCCCCTCTCTCATATGTTCACACTGTGTCCCCTGCTGTGTTTTGCTCCATATATAAACACCCTCGTTGGTGCACAGCACTGTTCACACTTGCCATCAGTGTGTGATCTTCCATTACTGATGACAGTTCATTGTCTCAAAAATCCAAACAGATACAATCAGGAATATTCATTGGAGTAAATTTGGTACTAAGCCACATAAAGAGATAATAAAGTAAATGACCAAAAGCTTGGTCAAAATGGTATATTTTAAGGCATTTCTTAACGAGGCAGAATGAGATGGAGGGAAAAGAGATGTATGAAGGGAATTATAAAGCTTTGTCATGTGTGATGCTCCATTCCATATTCTTCATTCCTGATCTGTAATGCTGTGTATGAATGTGAGCTTAGTTTCACTTCCATTTTGTTACCTGTCTCACCCCGCTCCCCCTCAACCCTGTCAAATACATGATATTGTTGAAAAGAGAGATATGCTGTTGAAGCTTTTCATCTTGTACTTATCAGAACAAATTCAAGAAAACCAAATTTCAAAGACAACATTAATTTATGAATTAAGGAAGGGTTGTTGATTGGTTGGCAAGCTGGCTTTGGTTCAGACATTGCCATGGTGAATGAATCAGGGAGCTATTGTCCACAGGCTTTTATTTAATACATGATTCAAACTCAAGATCTTGTTTTTTCAGCTACAGAACGTTTACACTGATTCTGACTTTCTTGCTGTACACGGCCTATCACCTCTCTCGGAAACCAATCAGCATTGTCAAGGTGAGAAGCCATTTCATTCTGGAGCAGAGCTGTTGTACAATTGGGAGCAGCAGTAAAGTTAGAGAATCAAACTGAGTCAGTTATTTAATGTACAAGGTGCTGGTTTAGATATGAAGACTAGAAGGGACAGAGAATTTCACAGCCCAGCTTGTAATGAAGATGCTGCAATGGGACAAGCTGCCAAAGAAAAATATTCACAGCCATATCACTGCAAATCTTCAAAATCCATCTTTAGATTATGTTTTATGATTATGTTCATTATCAGGAATACCTCAGAAGTCATCACAAAATCTTTACAATGCCATTCGGCCCGTTGAGCACTGGCTGTCTGAAAGTATATTCTACCTAGCCCCGCTCTCTTGCCTTACCACAGTAATCTTGTACATTCTCTCTTTGTATCAATCCATTCTCTTTCAAATATCTCGAAAGAACCTTAGAATGGTACACTAACTATCGGATCTTGACAATCAATGAATCCCCCAGTATCAGTATTCTCGGGTTATCATTGATCAGAAACAGAATTGGATTATCCATATAAATACTGCTTGGGTCCCAGGCCAGAACCCCAAGTTACATTAGGAAGGCAGACTGAACCCCATAATTTTTCTATTTTGATGTAAATGTAAATTCAGATATGTCTTTTCAGGATGAAGTAGGGATTTTTTTAATAGTAAAACAAGTTTTATTTAATAACACAGTTTAACTATAACCCTAACAAATGAGGTAACTTAACTATTAACGGTTAAATAATATTTAAAAATAAAATGGAAACAACTCTGATTTAAATTTATCATTGTTTCAGAACCAAATAAGCAAATTTCCTCTGACAGACTTAAAGGCCACTTTAAGTATCGTTAGCAATCACAGGTATACAAGCTATAATAAATATAGACAGCCTTGGAGTTTCCTGAAGATAGAGTTTTCAGAAATTTAGACATCGAATAAAGGCGAAGAAGGAGGCCATTCAGCCTTTCAAACCTGCTCTGCCATTCATCATGATGATGGCTGATCATCCAACTCAATATCCTGATCCCGTCTTCCTCCCCATATTCAAAGAACAAAACAGCACGGGAAACAGGCCCTTTGGCCCAACAAGCCCACCAAGCCCATGCCGCCACCCCGATGCCACCAATGATCCCTGTCTATGTTTATAGATCTATGGATTAAAAACCAAATTTGAGACAATTTAGGGAGAATTTGTTCTGCCAATTAGCCTAAGAGCACATCTTTGGGATGTGAGAGGAAACCGGAGCACCGGAGAAAACCCACGCAAGCACGGGGAGAATGCGCAAACTCCCGCAGACACAGGCCTAAATCCATGTATCTGCATAGCACAGCAATAGTCACTGAGCTGTTGTGTTGCCCATCAAATGGTCCAGGTCAAGCGTACACTAATGATGTGAAGCAGTAGGATACTCTCAAAAAGTCCAAGAGCTGCCCTCTCACGACCCATCGCGTGTATGCCCCTCGTTAGACAACAAGGTGGACCAAAGCACCTGTAGGATAAAAACAAGCACATCAATATCATCATCTATTTACAACTTCCCAAGGATTCCCAAGGCTCATGATCCCTATTTTAAATCAGTTTTCTATACTCCTCCATTCCCATTCTGTTCATGTGCCCATCTAAGTATTTCTTAAATAATCCAGAGTACCTGCCTCCACCACTTTACTTGGCAGGACATTCCATACCCCCACCACCCTCTGTGTGAAAAAACTCCCTCTAGCATCCAAATTATACCTTACCCCCCTCACCCTAAGCCAGTGACCCCTCGTGCTATTTGAATCCATCCTAGGAAAAAGCTTAACCCTGTTTACTCTATCTATCCCCTTCATAATCTTGTACACCTCTATTAGATCTCCTCTAAATCTACGTCTTCCTAAGGAAAACAACCTCAATTTGCCTAACCTCTCCTCGTAACTCAGACCTTCCATACCAGGCAGCATCCTGGTAAACCTCCTCTGCACTCTCTCCAGCGTCTCCACGTCCTTCCGGTAGTAAGGCGACCAGAACTGGACGCAGTATTCCAAATGAGGTCTAACCAACTTTTTATACAACTGCAACATTAAAGGCCAGCTCTTGTACTCTATACCCCTTCCTATAAAGGCTAGCATACTATATGCTTTCTTCACAACCTTCTCCACTTGCTCTGCCACCTTCAGAGACTTGTTCACCTGCATCCCCAGGTCCCTCTGTGTTTCTATACTCTTAATAGGTCTACCCTTTATCATATACCTCCCCGCTACATTCTTTCTCCTGAAATGCATCACCTCACATTTATCAGGATTGAATTCCATCTGCCATCTGTCTGCCCAAGCTACCAGCCTATCTCTGTCCTGCTGCATTGCCTGACAATGCTCCTCACTATCCGCAAGTCCAGCCATTTTTGTATCGTCTGCAAACTTGCTGATCACTCCACTTACTCCCTCTTCCAAGTCATTTATATATATTACAAATTTGTTGATTTCTTTCACCCCAAGAGCTATATCTAACTGCTCTTTGAAAACATATAATGTTTTGGCCTCAACTATTTTATGCAGTTATGAATTTACACAGCTTACCAGATTCTGGATGAAGAAATTTCTCCTCTATTCCCAACACACTTCTCTGTGTGCTCAGACCGTGAGCCTTGATTCTAAACTCCTCCACCATCAGGAATATCCTTACTGAATCTACCCTGTCTCATCCTGTTAGAATTTTATAAGTTTCTATCTCTCCTCATTCTTCTGAACTCCAGCGAACACAATACTAACCAATTTAATTTCGGAAACCTGCTAAATTCTCCTAACTTAACCCAGAATGGCCAAACCCAACTCCAAAATTTTGTTTCTCTGCTACAGACCCTAGACTGCACACACATCCTGTTATTACATGACCCCATCAATCACTTAAGTTCACCCAGGGAACTTAAGTAAATTAATGTCTATTAAGAACAAAGAACAATACAGCACAGGAAACAGGCCTTTTGGCCCTCCAAGCCTGCGTGGCTCGTGCTTCCAACTAGACTATTCACAGCGTGTCCACCTCTACCATCTTACATGGCAGTGCATTCCAGGCCCCCCCACCACCCTTTGTGTAAACTATATCCCTCTGACATCTGTGTTGAACCTTGCCCCTCTCACCTTGAACCTGTGACCTCATATTCGTCACCTCTGACCTGGGAAAAAGTTACCCACTGTTCACCCTATCTGTGCCCTTATAATTTTATATACCTCTATTAGGTCGCCTGTCATCCTCCATCTTTCCAGGGAGAACAATCCCAGTTTACACAATCTCTCCTCATAGCTAAGACCCTCCATACTAGGCAACATCCTGGTAAACCTCCTCTGCACACTCTCCAAAGTCTCCATGTCCTTCTGGTAGTATGGTGACCGGAACTGGATGCAGTACTCCAAATGTGGCCTAACCAACATTCTATACAGCTGTAACATCATATGCCAATTTTTATACTTTATGCCCCATCCTATATACGCAAGCATGCCATATGCCTTCTTCACCACGTTCTCCTGTGCTGCCACCTTTAAGGATCTGTGAACTTTCACACCCAGGTCCGTCTGTGTCTCTATACTCCTGAATGGTTCTGCCGTTTATTATATAGCTCCCCCTATGTTAGATCTACCAAAATGCATCACTTTGCATTTATCTGGATTAAATTCCATCTGCCATTGCTCCATCCAATTTTCCATCCTATCTATATCCTGCTGTAACAATGTTCATTGCTATCCACAAGTCCAGCCATCTTTGTGTCATCCACAAACTTACTGATCACATCAGTTACACCTTCTTTCAAATCATTTATATATAATCACAAACAGCAGAGGTCCCAGTACAGAGCCCTGCGGATCACCACTAGTCACAAGCCTCCAGCCACAAAAAGACCCTTCCACTGCTACCCTCTGTCTTCTAATGGCCAAGCCAGTTCTCTGCCCATCTAGCTAGCTCTCCTTTTATCTCATGCAATTTAACCTTTTGCACTAATCTGCCATGAAGGACCTTGTCAAATGCTTTACTAAAATCCACATTGACGACATCCATGGCCTTTCCCTTAGAACGTAGAACATTACAGCGCAGTACAGGCCCTTCGGCCCTCGATGTTGCACCGACCAACGTAACCAATTTTATGACCCTCTATCCTAAACTATTCTAATGTTATCCATATGCCTATCCACTGACCATTTGAACGCCCTTAAACTTGATGAGTCCACAACTGCTGCAGGCAGGGCATTCCACACCCTTACTACCCTCTGAATAAAGAACCCACCTCTAGCATCTGTCCAATAACTACCACCTCTTAATTTAAAGCTACGTCCCCTCGTGTTATCCATCTCCATCCGAGGAAAAAGGCTCTCACTATCCACCCTATCTAACCCTCTGATTATCTTATGTGTCTCAATTAAGTCACCTCTTAGCCTTCTCCTCTCTAATGAAAAGAACTTCAAGTCCTTAGCCTTTCCTCATAAGACCTACCCATCATACCAGGCAACATCCTGCATCCTCTCCAATGCCTCCACATCTTTCTTATAATGTGGCAACCAAAACTGCACACAATACTCCAAGTGCGGCCGCACCAGAGTTTTGTACAGTTGCAACATTACATCTTGGCTCTGAAACTCAATCCCTCTACTAATAAATGCTAACATACTATACGCCTTCTTAACAACCTTATCAACTTGAGTATCAACTTTCAGGGATCTGTGCACCTGTACACTGAGATCTCTCTGCTCATCTACACTACTAAGAGTCCTACCATTAGCCCTATATTCTGCACACATATTACTCTTACCAAAGTGAATCACCTCACACTTTTCCACATTAAACTCCATTTGCCACTGCTCAGCCCAGCTCTGCAACTTATCTATGTCCCTCTGCAACATCCATCCTTACTGTCTACAACTCCTCCGACTTTAGTGTCATCAGCAAATTTACTAACCCATCCCTCTACACCCTCATCCAGGTCATTTATAAAAACAACAAACAACAGTGGCCCCAGAACAGATCCCTTGTCAATCATTTTTGTCACCTCCTCAAAAAACTCAACCAAATTTTTGAGGCATGATCTTCCTCTTACAAAACCATGCTGTCTAATGAGATTATTCCGTTCTAAATGTGCATACATCCTATCTCTAAATATCCTCTCCAACAATTTCCGTACCATGGATGTCAAGCTCATCAGCCTATAATTACCATCTTTCTTAAATAATGGGACTGCGTTTGCTATTGACTCAGATGCTTCAAGATTGAAGTGAATAATCATCCTGCTATTCCAATATCTGAGCTACATTCCCTCCAGAAATAGTAACTACCTGTAGCATAACACTGAATTTTTAGACTTTGCCCTTAAACATAAAAAAATCCATATCAATTGTATTTCTATCATCACAATATTGTGGCTACCAGAGAAGGTAAGAGGCTAGGAATCCAGTGACAAGTAATTCACCTCCTGACTCCCCAAATCCTGTCTGCCATCTATAAAGCACAAATCAGGAGTGTAATGAAATACTTTCCACAAGTCTGGATGGGTGCAGCTCCAACTCGAGAATCTCTCCTCCCTCATGTTAACAAAACAAAAGAGATTGTCATTGACTTTGGGGAGCATAGTGGAGAACATGCTCCTGTCTATATCAACAGGGACAAAGTAGAAAGGATCAAGTGCTTCAAGTTTTTAGGTATCCAGATCACCAACAACCTGTCCTAGTCCTCCTCTCTCTCTCTCTCTCTCTCTCTCTTTCTTCTCCCCCCCCGCCCCCACCCCATGCTGACACTATAGTTAAGAAAGCTTCTACTCTCTCAGAAGACTAAGGAAATTTGGCATGTCAGCTACGACTCTCTTCAACTTTTACAGATGCATCACAAGGAGCATTCTTTCTGGTTGTATTATAGTTTGGTATGGGCTCCTGCTCTGCCCAAGACGCAGGGAACTACAAAAAGTCATCAATGTAGCCTAATCCATCACACAAACCAGCCTCCCATCCATTGATTCTGTCTACACTTCCCACTCCCCTGGGAAAAGCAGCTGGCATAATTAAGGAACCCATGCACTCCAGACATTTTCTCTTCCACCTTCATCAGGAAAAAGACACAGAAGTGTGAGGTCACATACCGACTGACTCAAGAACAGATTCCCTGCTGCTGTCAGGCTTTTGAATGGACTTATTGCATAAAGTTGATCTTTCTCTACACCCTGGCTATGCCTGTAACAATACATTTTGCACTTTGTTTTCTACTCTATGAAGGGTATGCTTTGTCTGTATGGTGCACAAGAAACAGTACTTTTCACAGTATGTTAATATATGTGAAAATAAATCAAAGCAAAGAAGCTTGTCACTATCAAGACAAAGCAGCCTGCTTGCTTGCTACCCCTTCCACAAATATTCACTCCCTCCATTAGTGACACACAGTGGCAGCTGTTTGTAATAATAAAATGATGCAATGTAGGAATCACCAAGGCTCCTTAGACAGCACCTTCCAAACCCATGACCACTACCACCTGGAAGAGCACGAGCAGTAGATAGCTATGAATACCACCTGCAAGTTTCCCTCCAAGCCACTCAATATCCTGACCTGGAAGTATATCACCGTTCTTTCATTGTCGCTGGGTCACAATCCTGGAACTCCCTCCCTAAGAGAGCAAACTGTAAGAGGCGTGTCTACACCTCAGACTGCAGCAGTTCAAGAAGACAGCTCATCACCACTTTCTCAAGGGGCATATATGGATGGTAATAAATACTGACCAGCCAGTGACACCCACATCCCAAGAATGAATTAAAATGGTCCAAAAGGAAGGCAGCTAGTGATATCAAATCTCAGAGCTCTCTTCTATGGTAGAGGCTGAAGACAGTTTTCTTTCTTGTGAAGGTTGACTATGAGAATGTATGTAAGGAAACCTAATGGGTAGGAGAATAGAATACAAAACTCTGTGAGGTTAGATGCCAGAAAGTGAACCTTCTCAGCCTTTTGCTAAGATCAAGTGTAGTTTTAGCATCTTGCACTTGATTGAAATCATGAGGTTACACTGAGGCTTCATTTGAAGCAGTTTTTTAAAAGCAGCATTTTGGCTAAGGTGCAACTGAGATCAAGGGTTGGAGGAGGTGCAATGTCTGCTCCAATCAGCTTGGATCACGTAGATCAAGCTCAAGGCAGGAAGTGGCCAGCCTGAATTGTCAGCTTGGATCGGGAATGACTTACTTGCTGAGACTTTGAATTGGGTATAAACAAACAAAAAAAATTCCTTTCAGACAACAACTTGAGTTTATATGCCACCTTTAAAATCCTCCAGAACATGTAGAAAATTCTTGAGTTTGCAGTTCACAGAAAGGGAGTTAAATAAGTCTCTGAGATTATAGCATCTCAAATTCTAGCTTGCTTAGCTGCCTTTGGGGTCAGAGAGGACTTTGTCTTTTTGTTTTGTTCTCCTTGCTAATTATGCAACTGCAGAGGAGAGAGGTGGAAATGATTCAAATGGTGCTTGTGCTGTGTGCCAAACTGAGCTTGTTGGACAGGTTTATCACCCTCTTGTATGTTGATGTGTGGAAGATAATGGCAACTTGCACCTTTATCATCTCAACTTGGCTGAGAGTAGCTGTGCAAAGAATCAGTTCATGTTTCAGCTTGATTTACACTTTCTGATAAACTTGAAACATTAATTCTGATTCTCTGCCAAGATTGTCTTACCAGCTGATATTTCCAGCATTTAACACAGTTCCAATTTCCAGCATATTTAGTTTTTTGTTTTTGTAATTTAATCACATTTTCTTAACTTCTGATGGAGTTACATCAGACTCAAAACTTGAACTCAGTTTTTCTCCACAGATGCTGTCAAACCTGCTGAGTTTTTCCAGAACTTTGGTTTTTATTTGCTTCAGCCTTTTCTGTTGACAGTACCTTCCAAACCTCTGACTGCAACCATTTAGATAGAAAGAAAAGGACATCACCTGGAAGTTCCCTTCCTCGTCACTCACCATCTTGATTTGGAAATGTATCATCATTCTTTAACTATCACTGGGTCAAAGCTCTGGAGCTCTCTCCCTAACAGCACGATATGTGTACCTACAGCAGATGGACTGCACATTTCGGGAAGGCAGCTCACCACCACCACCTCAAGGGCAATAAATATTGACCTATCCAACAGTGCCTACGTTCTGTGGATGATTACAAGAATGACAGTTCCATCTTGGCTGCTCTGCTGGCTGGAACAAAAGGTTCAGCTGGCTGAAAAGAACGCCCAGAGAAAACAGAGGCCAGTGAATCATGCACCCTCCGCCTGCTGTTCCCTCTTCGGCAAATATAGCAGAGATAGCCATGTCAGTGTGGGCTCCTGAGTCATACCAAGCAATGTTTAACAGGGTTAACCACAGTTAATCATTGCAAACCATCAGCTTACAGATGGAAGACTGCCAACAAGGACCTGACAATCTTTGTTTCCACTGCACCTGGGAAATACAAGCTTCCATGAGTTAATTATTTCCGTGAGATTGGAGCCAGGCTGGAGAAGTGGTTATTCTCTGGATGTCTCTTTGTTCTGATCTGGGTGGTGAAACTTGGCTAACTATCAGAACTCTTCTCTGTTTTTATTTTAACCAGGAGAAGATTTGTTTACTGAAATTAAAAGCCACAAATTAATTACATTTTTGGGGATTTTAAATATGAAATTAAAACACTTATTAACAAAAACAAAGACAGTTTACAAATACGATTACATTTATCCAGTTAAAATTATTCTTAGAATATTGTATCATTGGAATAGTGAAAGGGTGCAGTTAAATAGATTTATCAAAAAATTATGAAAGATCAGTAATAAGGTTGAAGAGTTACAGAGGACGGGCAGAAAAGTGGAGTTGAGGCTGACATTGGCTGTGATCCATATTAAATAGTGGTGCAGGCTCGAGGGGCTGAATGGCCTACTCCTGTTCTGAGTTCTTATGTTTTTCTAGATTGTGTTCGCCTCACTTCTCCTCAAATGTATCTGTGCAATTTGCCTCAAATTTTCCATGTGATAGTGAGTTTCACATTGTAACCACCCTGCATAATGCTGTTTCTCCTAATGACTCTGACAAAGGGTTATCCAGACTCGAAACATTAACTTTGTTTCTCACTCCACAGATAATGCCAAACTTGCTGAGATTTTTCAAATTTTTCCTCTTGTTCCTCCTCAAGCTTGACCTCATTTATTGGTGACTTTATTTATTTATCATTTTTCTTATTTCCCACAAGTGAAAACATCATCTCTACATCTCTTATTGAACCACTTCATAATTTTAAAAACTACTAGTATCCTGTTCAGACTTGGCTGATTGTGCTGACATTTCAACTCACACCTTCCCTGATGCTCCTATAACCTACTCTGTAATATTGATACGAGAACTACTCTGTAATATTTCAACTGATTTCACCAAAGTTCCACGTTTATTTAGCTCAGCTTCTCCATGTTTAAATTCTATCTCTGTAGAAATGAGTTCAATAGCTTGATGCACAGCTTTATTAATTTCCATGGTTTCTCTTAATCTATGTCCCACAATCCCTCCAACCACCCACCCTGGCTATTGCATACCCATTCTGTAAGGTCATTTACTTTGTCCTAATTCAATTCCATCTTAACTATCACTCCACTTCTCTCATGTGTATTTGTAACTTCTGTTTGAAGACATTAGTTCTGAGTGGATTTAACCATTCTCTGAATCAATTTCAATCATTTCTCCCTGTTCAAATTCTATGATTTTCCCGGTGATCTTTATTATTCTTTCCCTTAGTCAATGAAGTATTATTTGTATTTAGGGAACTTGGGAAGATGCAACAGTGAATTATATTTTAGTGATGTGCCTGTAAACTGTTGTGTATTTCTTTACAGAGTGCATTGCACAAGAATTGTTCGCTGACCAATGAAATTGAATTATACAGCTACAAGGAGCATTTAATTCAGGCTAAACTCCTTGGAAAACCCTTCTCTAATGACACATGGTGCAGCTGGGAGCCATTTGGTGAGTGATTACATTGTGTGAGGAGATGCACTTGTATAAAACTCATACGATGAGAGTCAGATGGATATGTGGGAGGACGGGACCTGGCAACAGCTTGACTTCGTAAAATTCTTCATGTAAAAAGTTCATCAAATTGTACAGTAAGAAGTCTCACAACACTGGGTTAAAGTTCAACAGGTTTATTTAGAATCATGAGCTTTCGGGAAGCTGCTCCTTCATCAGGTGAGTGACCGCGCTGGCCTCTTGAAGGGTATCACTTCGAAAGTTTGTGATTCCAAATAAACCTGTTGAACATTAACCCAGTGTTGTGAGACTTCTGACTGTGCCCATCCCAGTCCAACGCCAGTATCTCCAATGCATGGCTATAAACCTTTATTCTCTTAGTGAAGTGGCCCGAATTCTCCAATATCCTTTGCCCTGTCACTGCTGCCAGTGAGATCAGAGATTTTAGCACTCAGCTAAATCCCCATTCAGCACAGTGGAACTGCAGCACCCCAGCGGGCGGAGTGGGAGAACCCAGCTGTGGCCGGGTCAGGGAGCGCCACGCTGCGGGGTGGGGTTAGGGGGAGCGTGATGCCGCGGACGGGGTGAGAGAGTGGCATGTCGTGGATGGGGTGGGGAGAGCATCTTGCTGCAAGTGAGGTGGGGTCGGGGGAGTGCCGCATCAGTGTCGTGCGCTCTGAGACCATAAGACATAGGACCAGGATTAGGCCACTCGGCCCATTGAGTTTGGTCTGCTATTCAATCATGCCTGATAGTTTCCTCATACCCATTCTCCTGCCTTTTCCCCATAACCTGTTACGTTTCTACATCTCTGCTCTCCAACAGGAATAAATACCTAGCAAGTTTGTAATTTCCTTCAGTCTTGGACATTGACTCAATTTGATGTTTTATCTGTGTTCTCTGTAAATGCATTTGTAGATCAGACCATCGGAGTGAAAGATTGTCTAGATCTGTAAATACCCTGCCACCCAAAATATTTCACCTGCGTCTTCTGAATGTTGGTTTTGTTTATGGGTGTGTGCAACTTTCCAGTCTTTGACTGGCAGCATCACCTTTCTTTCCCTAAAGGAGACTAGTGAACCAGATGGTTTTTATAAGAATCCATAATGGTTTCATGGTCATCAGTAGATTTTTAATTCCAGATTTTTATTGAATTTAATTTTACCATTGACCATGGTGGAATTTGAAGCTGGGTCCCCAAAGCATCACCCTGGGTTTCTGAGACGCGAGGTCAGCAATACCCACTGTGCCACTGCCTCCACTGTTTTGGAACTTTTGCAACTATGGCTTGTTTCCTTGCTGTAAATATTTTGTAAAAGCCTATAGTTGCCCGACTTGTACTCTCTCCTCATTTCTCCAGAATCTCCTGTTTTATTTTCAATTTTCAGCTTATTTTTTACATAGTTGATTGCTAAGTAGTTGTCTGAAAAAGGTTCTTGCAACCTAAAACTCAGCTTTTAACACTGACCCAAACTGAAAATGATTAGATAATGATCAGATCTATTTACCAAAGAGAATCTGTCGGACAATGTGTGAAATGTATTTCAGTGGGTGATGATCAGAAGGTAATCACAGTGCCTGAGGAATGGTGATAGCGTGCTGGGCCCAGGCTGATCTCTTTACCGAGGCATTTTGGAAGTGTGGAGAAAGACATTTTACTGCTTTTTTTTCTTGCTGAAGTTTCAAATGTATTATCATTTGTTGACATAAAACTGCAGATAGAAGTAATTACAAGCAGCTGTTGGGAGCCCTGGATTACTCGTTCCTGTGTGCCTACGCTATTGGGATGTATGTCAGGTAAAGTCTCAAGAATTCTTCATACAACAGCGATTAAAACTGAGTAATCTTGAAATAGCATTTGACATTGTGAACATTGCTGATATTTGCCATGTAGTAATTCCTTTTCCCTGTGGAAAATCCTCCTCTACTCAGTGACTGTTCCAGTTCCAGAATGTACAAGAGGCTGGTTCAAAAATATTAGAAGCTTCAAAAGTGGATTGGATAATTATCTGAAAAAAAAATCTACAGGGAAAAGGTAGTAAATGGCAAATCGGTGACAATTCATTCTGAAACCAAACTCCAATCTTTAATTCAATGCTGGATTTATTTACACATACAACGTTACAATATCTGCCTCTTCCATCCACATGGAGGCTTTGGAGAGAGTGCAGAAAAACTTTACCAGGATGTTGTTTGGTATGGAGGGTCTTAACTATGAGGTGAAATTGAGTAAATTAGGGTTGTTCTGCCTGGAAAGACACAGGTTGAGGGGCAACCTAATAGAAATTTATAAAATTATGAAGGGCATAGGTAGGGTGAACAGTTGGAAGCTTTTTCCCAGGTCAGTAATGACAAACACAAGGGGTCGCAAGTTTAAAGTAAGGGGCGCAAGGGTCATTACAGATATACGGGGGTGTGTATTTTATGCAGAGGGTGGTGGGGGCCTGGAATACACTACCAAGCAAAGTGGTTGCAGCAGACACGCTAGGATCATTCTAAACTTATAAAGATAGCCACATGAACAGACTGGGACTAGAGGGATACAAACGGATGATCTAGTTAGGAATACATGATTGGTGCAGGCTTGCAGGGCCAAAGGGCCTGTTCTTGTGCTGTATTAGAATCATAGAAAAACTATAGCACAAACAGGTGCTTCGGCCCACAAATTACGCCGATCGTATCTCTACTTTCTAGGCTTGTATCCTATTAAGTTCCGTGCACTCACCCAGAAGTCTCTTAAAAGACTCTATCAAATTTATCTCCATCACCATCGATGGCAGCCGATTCCACTCACTCATCACCCTCTGAGTAAAAAACTTACCCCTGACATCTCCTCTGTATCTGCTCCCCAGCACCTTAAACCTGTGTCCTCTTGTGGCAACCATTTCAGCACTGGGGAAAAACGTGTGAGAATCCACCCTATCGACACCTCATCATCTTAAATACCTCAATCAGATCACCTCTCATCCTTTGTCTCTCTAAGGAGAAAAGATCGAACCTATCCTCATAAGGTATGCTCCTAAACAAGGCAACATCCTTGTAAATCTCCTCCGCACCCTTTCTATGGCTCCCACATCCTTCCTGTAATGAGGCAATCAGAACTGAGTACAGTATTCCAAATGGGGTCTGACCAGAATCTTTTAAAGTTGCAGCATTATCTCCCGACTCCTAAACTCAATTCCTTGATTAATGAAGGCCAGTACACCGTATGCCTTCATAACCACAGCCTCTACCTGTGAAGCTGATTTAAGAGTCCTATGAAGCCGGACCCCAAGATCCTTCTGATCTTCCACACTGCTAAGAGTCTTACCCTTAATATTATATTCCTTCATCCCATTTGACCTGCCAAAATGAACCACACACACTTATCCAGGTTGAAGTCCATCTGCCACTTCTCCATCTGGTTTTGCATCCTATCTATGTCACCCTGTATTGTTCTTTGTTCCAAACCAACAGTGTCCCCATAAATCACTCTCCATACTCTTCTCAACTAAACAAACTAATAAACTACCCCTGTAACAAAAGATAAACTTTAACAGAAGCTTAGACTCATTCATCCAAGGGTTAGCCAGGCTTGTGCCGCCTTATGGTGCTGGAACAGATCTCAAGTTATTCTGGCTAGGCACCAAAACATTTAGTTTAAGGTAGACAAAGTTTGAGATTGAAGATATTAGCGAAGAAAACAAAGCCACAAGATTCCACTGGTTTGTGAAAACACAAAACCTGTGGCAGAGTTACCAAGCTTCTTGTTGCCTTTTTAGATCTCCAGGTGGCTGTGGGCATCATCTTTGATTGCTAGTTTTTTTCTTTCATTGTGGTCTGCTAACTGCAGTCCTTTTATTGCTTAGAGCTTGTTCCTTTGTTCCTCTGGGATCTCTTCCTATCCTTGTCCGCTGTCCAGAACTCTCTTTTAGGACCCCTCGCCTCCCCGCTTTTCGGCCTCTTGCCTCCCCATTCTGACTTAACTGTTGCTTTAAATGGATTTACAAAGTAAAAATTGCAGTGGGGCCTTACAGAGTGTGCAGGGTGAAAGGATTGTACTTTACCAGGAATGTTCTTTAGCAGCTGAAAAATCTCCCCAGTCTCTGTCCGCTGCTGAGACCTCGAATATGAAAGATCAACGTTCATCCAACACTACACTGCTATTAACAATATCTTACGTTTGATGCAGTATTCAAAGTGTTATCTCAGTGTGGTACGCTTGAGAATGTCAGAAAATAGAAAAGCAATTAACTGAAGGATAGTGTGATCTAGAAATAAAATATAACTATAGATGTAAAAAAACACAACAGTAAGAAATTCTTTCTGCTTTTCAAAACAAAAGCTAAAGATCTCGGTGCTACGTGGAGTGTTTGAGGCAAATTGATGTATTTGAGTGCAAGCTTGATGAGCACGTTTGGGGAAATAACCAAGTTCTGCTGTTTGGATTAGATGACGTTGGGTGGGAAAAAAGTTGCATGGAATGTGAACACTGACATAAACTAAATGGCTGCTTTCGTAATGTGAAATATTGTTTTATAATTCTCTTGTGAGCACCTTGGGACATTTAAGAAGTTTCTATGAGATCCCTTTTCACTCTTCTAAAACTCCAGTGAATGTAATCCTAACCGACCTAGTCTCTACTCATATGACAGACCTGCCATCCCAGGAATCAGCCTGGTAAACCTTCGCTGTGCTCCGTCATAGCAAAGATTTCCTTCCTCAGCTAAGGACACCAAAACTGCCCACAATACACCAGGTGTGGCCTCACTAACGCTCTACACAATTGCAACAAAAAATCACTGTCCCTTTACTCAAATCCTCTTGCAGTGAATGTTTATGGATGGGCTGCCAATCAAGTGGGCTACTTTGTTCTGGATGGTGTCAAGATTCTTAAGTGTTGTTGGAACTGCACCGTCCAGGCAAGTGAAGCACATTCCATCACACTTTTAGACGGTGGACAGGCTTTGTGGAGTCAGGAGGTGAGTTATTCACCAGGGGATTCTCAGCCACTGACTTGATCCGATAACCACAGTATTTATATGGCTATCCAGTTCAGTTTCTGGTCAATGGTAACTCCTAGGATGTTGATAATAGTGGAATGCAAGATGGTAAGACTATTTAATTGTGTATCAATGATCCCACTATTGCTGAGCGGGTGCTGCTTGACAGTGGTGCTAATGACCCCTTCCAAATGATGGAGAGAGGATTGACTGGGCTGGGTTGGATTTGTCCTGTTTTTTGTGTACAAGATATAGCTGGGCAATTTTCCACATTTCTGGGTAGTTGAAGATGTTTTGGTGTAACGGAAGAGCTTGGCTCATGGCTTGGCAAGATCTGGAGCTCAAGCCTTCAGTACTATTGTTGGAATGTTATCAGACGCGTTGCCTTTGCAGTATGCAGTGCCTTTAGCTATTTCTTGATATCACGTGAAGTGGATCAAATTAGCTGAAAACCATTATCCGTGATGTTGGAGACTTCCAGAGGAGGCATAAGATTCTGGTGATTGTTCGCACAGCACTCCTAGCTGAGGAATATTGCGAATGCTTCAGCCTTGTCTATTTCACTGATGTGCTGGGCTTCTCCATCACTGAGGATGGGGATATTTGTGAAGCCTCTTTCCCCAGTGAGCTTTTTAATTGTCCACTGCCACTCACAGCTGGATGTGGCAGGACTGCAAAGCTTAGACCTATTCTGTTAACCATGGAATTGCTTAGCCCTGTTTATTGCAGATTGCTTCTGTTATTTGACATACAAGTCGTCTTATGTTGTAGCTTAATCAGGTTAACACTTTATTTTCAGGTATGGATGGTGCAGCTCCTGGCATGCCCTCCTGCACTCTCCATTGAATTAAGAAAGGGGCTTTCATGATCATAATAAATGGATAAACCAAGATTTAAATATAATTTAAAATTTTCTTTGATCCAGAAACTACTGTTGACTCTGAAGAAAGCCTGAACCAGTTTTAAATGCCCTATTACTGTTTGAAATCTGTGCTTGCATTTCCTGCTCTAGCAGTTTACTGTGAAATAATAATATTCCTAACGGCTGCTCTTTTGATTTATTTGCAGATCTATCTGTGCACAAATGATTGCAGTTTTCTCACACAACCCAGTGTGTATAATATCTGACCTTCCCATTGTCGTCATCTCCCCATTCCATCACTTTCCTCTCTATCTTTGATCTTAAAGAGAGTTTTTTTCTTTGTTTGGCAGTGGTATAATTGGAGAACGTTTATCTATTCGATTATACCTCACATTTGGGATGCTGAGCAGTGGTTTCTTCACCGCGCTATTTGGCCTGGGATACTTTTATAATATCCACAATTTACAATACTACATACTTATTCAGGTCAGTATTCAACTTTCCTTTGAATTCAGAAGGAAGAATTGTGTGAAAGTAAGATTGTTTTTGAACAGCAGGAAGTATTTGCAGACCATTGAGGTATTACTTGGGTATCCATGTAACCGATGATGCTGCAGTAGCAGTTGGATAGGGGTGTTAGGGTAGGAATGTCAGGGATGGAGTGAGGGTGTGCTGGCCTACTGGGGTGTTGAGCCTGTGGGGGGTTGAGGGAGTGCTGGCCTGCTGAGGGGCGGGGAGGGATGTGTCAGGATTTGGGGGGGCTGGTGTGGATGGGAATATGTGGATTCTCTTGGTGATCATCAAACAAACCCCCTCCCCTCCCTGCCTTACCCCCTCTCTACTCCAATCTCTCCTTTCCTAGATTGATTCCTAGAACAAAGGATTTGTTTTAAGCCTATCCTTGCTGGATTTTAAAGGAATGAGGGGAGATTTAATTGAGGTGTATAAGGTGCCAAAGAGGATTGACAGAGTAACGCAGAGAGGATATTTCCCCTTGTTGGATATTCTAGATCAAGAAACCATAACTTTAGGCTAAGGGTTGGCAGATTTAAAACAGAGCTGAGGAGGAATTACTTGACTGAGAGGGTTGTAAATCTGTGGAATTCTCTAGCCTAGAGTGCAATGGATGCCAGGTCATTAAACAAATTTGAGGAAATAGAGAGGTTTTTAATTAGCCAAGGATGAAGGGTTATGGGGAGTGTGCAGAAGGGTGAAGATGAGATCAAGATAAGATCAGCTATAATCGCATTGCATGGCAAAGCCAGGCTTGAGAGACTGCAATGTCTCTCGCTGTCACTCTCTCTCTCTCTATCCCTCTCTTCTCCTTTTACACTCTTTCACATTTACCATGTTTCTCTTGCTCTGTTTCCCCTTTTTCACTGTCACTGTCTCTCCCTCTACTCTTGTTGCTACATTCCCTACCATTTTCCCTTCCTCCTGAGCCAGTTACCTCTCTTTCTCACAACTTAAGCCTTGACTTTGAATGCTGCTTTGCCAGCAAGTTGCCAATTGTTCTCCCCA
The DNA here is from genome assembly GCA_024679065.1 of Sphyrna mokarran. NCBI lineage: Eukaryota > Metazoa > Chordata > Chondrichthyes > Carcharhiniformes > Carcharhinidae > Sphyrna > Sphyrna mokarran. The sequence goes on along the minus strand of JAGIQG010000013.1, from coordinate 1,587,653 downwards.
TAGATTAATCAGGACCCCATGTCAGAAAGGGCCCTGCTGCAATTTTGAGACATTCTTTGTCCTGAGCTATATGTGATGGCTGCTGTTTTTTTGCCATTACTCCAGTTCAAAATTAAAGCAGGAACCAGTTTACAATTCATTAATGTCAAACTAAATGTGACCCATGGGTATTTTTTTTTGTGTAGCAATCTTACATAGAACATAGAACAATACAGCACAGAACAGGCCCTTCGGCCTTCGATGTTGTGCCGACCAAAATAAAAAGCAATGCCCCTCCAAACTAAACCATTCCCTTCTCTTCCATATACTTATCAATTAACCTCTTAAACGCCACCAAACTTGGCGCATCTACAACAGCTGCAGGCAGGGCATTCCACTCCCTAATCACTCTTTGAGTAAAGAACCTACCTCTGATATCCGTCCTATAACTCATACCCCTTAATTTAAAGCTGTGTCCCCTCGTGCTAGCTTTCTCCATCCTAGGAAAAAGGCTATCACTGTCCACCCTATCTAAACCTCTAATCATCTTATATGCTTCAATAAGATCCCCTCTTAGCCGCCTCCTTTCTAACGAAAACAACCTCAAATCCTTCAACCTCTCTTCATAGGACCTGCCCTCCATACCAGGCAACATCCTAGTAAACCTCCTCTGTACCCTCTCCAATGCCTCCACATCTTTCTTATAATGTGGCGACCAGAACTGCACACAATACTCCAAGTGCGGCCGCACTAGAGTTTTGTACAGTTGCAACATGATGCTGCGGCTCCTAAATTCAATCCCCCTACCAATAAAAGCTAAGACTCCATAAGCCTTCTTAACAACTTTATCCACTTGACTGCCTACTTTCAGGGATCTATTGACACATACACCAAGATCCTTCTGTTCCTCAACACTATTAAGAGCCCTACCATTAGCCCTATACTCTACACATTTATTGTTCCTGCCAAAGTGCATTACCTCACACTTTTCCACATTAAACTCCATTTGCCACCTCTCGGCCCAGCTCTGCAACTTGTCCAAGTCACTCTGTAAACTAAAACACCCCTCTTCACTATCTACCACACCACCAACTTTAGTATCATCTGCAAATTTACTGATCCATCCCTCAATACCCTCATCCAGATCATTTATAAAAATTACAAACAGCAGGGGCCCCAAAACAGACCCCTGAGGCACACCACTCGTCACCGAACTCCACGATGAATATCTCCCATCAACCACCACCCTCTGTCTTCTATCTGCCAGCCAATTCCTAATCCAATTAGCTAAATCACCCTCTATTCCACACATCTGCATTTTCTGTAGAAGTCTTCCATGGGCCACCTTATCAAACGCCTTACTAAAGTCCATATATACTACATCAACCGCCTTACCCCCATCCACCTCTCTGGTCACTTTCTCAAAAAACTCAATGAGGTTAGTAAGGCATGACCTACCCTTCACGAAACCATGCTGACTATCCCCAATCAATTCATTTCTCTCTAAATAACTATAAATCCTATCCCTAATAATTCTCTCCAATACCTTGCCCACAACAGAAGTAAGACTCACTGGCCTATAATTCCCAGGAAGGTCTCTCTTCCCCTTCTTAAACAATGGGACCACATTCGCTATCCTCCAGTCCTCCGGAACCACACCCGTAACCAACGAGGACCTGAAGATCAGAGCCAGAGGCTCTGCAATCTCCTCTCTTGCCTCCCAGAGAATCCTAGGGTAAATCCCGTCCGGCCCAGGGGACTTATCCAACTTCAAACCCTCGAGAATTTCTACCACATCCTCCCTATCTACTACAATACTTCCCAATTTGCAACCCTGTACCTCAGTGTTCTCCATAGCTACATTTCCAGCACTCTGCGTGAATACCGAAGAGAAATATTTATTCAGTGCCTCACCAATCTCTTCAGGCTCCACGCACAACTTCCCACTGCTGTCTATGACTGGCCCTAATCTTGCCCTAACCAATCTTCTATTCTTAACATATCGAAAGAAAGCTTTAGGATTCTCCTTAATCCTATCAGCCAACATCTTCTCGTGTCTTGTGTAGGAGTTGATGATGATTTTAAACATTAAACATTGCAGGATATGAACTGAAATGAGATTTTCCCACCTCTGATTTGACCAGAGAATATGGTTGTGCCACGCCTTCACTCCCTAATCCATTGCAAAATGCAGCCATTGAGGCAGGCACTGATGGAAATGGAATTCTGTTTGACTTTCTAGGTTGCTAATGGTTTGGTTCAGACCACTGGTTGGCCGAGCGTCGTGGCTTGTATTGGAAACTGGTTTGGAAAAGGAAAGTAAGTCACTGACTTTGGCCATTTCAGAATATTTATGTTTTCGTTTCTGGTGTTGAGCTTATTGGATTGTTTGTGTGTGTGTGACAGGAGGGGCCTGATCATGGGAATCTGGAATTCTCACACCTCAGTGGGGAACATCCTGGGCTCGTTAATAGCTGGCTATTGGGTCTCCAGCTGTTGGGGAATGTCCTTCGTGGTGCCAGGACTCATTGTTGCTCTGATGGGAGTCATTTGTTTTCTCTTCCTTATTGAACGTGAGTATTTATAAAATTATAGGAATGAAACACAATCATCTGTTTAAAGAATTCTCTGAATAATTGCTAGATGATTTCCTGCCTCTGAATACTGTGAAACCATTTTACTTGATCTTTTATCTTTGAATTCATATATAGCCTACACATATTTGCTACTATTGCAATATGAATATCTTGAAATTCTAAAGTTTCCTCTCTCTCGTGAATGAGGTATTGTTCGGTTTCTAAACTTCTCATTACATTGCTCCATCAAACAGTCCCAGGACAGATACAGCACTGGGTTAGATACAAAGTAAATCTCCCTCTACACTGTCCTCCATCAAACACTCCCAGGACAGGTACAGCACAGGGGTTAGATACGGACTAAAGCTCCCTCTACACTGTCCCCCCATCAAACCTCCTAGGATAGGTACAGAACATAGAACATTACAGCGCAGTACAGGCCCTTAGGCCCTCAATGTTGGCCAACCTGTGAACCCAATCAAAAGCCCATTTAACCTACACTATTCCAATATCATCTATATGTTTATCCAATGACCATTTAAATGCCTTTAATTTTTGGCAAGTCCACCACTTTACGCTTTTCCAAATTAAACTCCATTTGCCATCTCTCTAACAGCTCTGCAGCTTATCTATGTCCCTCTGTAACCTGTAATATCATTCCGCACTGTCCACAACTCTACTGACTTTAGTATCATCCGCAAATTTACTAACCCATCCTTCTACACCCTCATCTAGGTGATTTATAAGAATGACAAACAGCAATGGCTCTAAAATAGATCCTTGTGGTACACCGCTAGTAACTGAACTCCAGGATGAACATTTCCCATGCCTATGTCATCTTGCAGCTCGCCAATTTCTGATCTAAACTGCTAAATGACCCTCAATCCCATGCTTCCGTAGCTTTTGCAATAGCTTACCATGGGGAACTTTATCAAATGCTTTGTTGAAACCCATATACACCACATAGAACATTACAGCGCAGAACAGGCCCTTCGGTCCTCGATGTTGCACCGACCAATTAAGAAAAAGCAATGACCCTCTAACCTAAACCATTCCCTTTTCATCCATAAGCTTATCTACTAACCTCTTAAACGCCACCAAACTTGGCGCATCTACAACTGCAGCAGGCAGGGCATTCCATACCCTTACCACCCTCTGGGTAAAGAACCTACCTCTGACATCCGTCCTATAACTACCACCCCTTAATTTAAAGCTATGTCCCCTCGTGCTAGCTTTCTCCATCCTAGGAAAAAGGCTATCACTGTCCACCCTATCTAAACCTCTAATCATCTTATATGTTTCAATAAGGTCTCCTCTTAGCCGCCTTCTTTCTAACAAAAACAACCTCAAATCCCTCAGCCTCTCTTCATAAGACCTGCCCTCCATACCAGGCAACATCCTGGTAAACCTCCTCTGTACCCTCTCCAATGCCTCCACATCTTTCTTATAATGTGGGGACCAGAACTGCACACAATACTCCAAGTGCGGCCGCACTAGAGTTTTGTACAGTTGCAACATGACGTTGCGGCTCCGAAATTCAATCCCCCTACCAATAAAAGCTAAGACTCCGTATGCCTTCTTAACAACCTTATCGACTTGATTGCCAACTTTCAGGGATCTATGCACATATACACCAAGATCCCTCTGTTCTTCAACACTATTAAGAGTCGTACCATCAGCCCTATACTCTACACATTCGTTATCCCTGCCGAAGTGAATTACCTCACACTTTTCCACATTAAACTCCATTTGCCACCTCTCAGCCCAGCTCTGCAACTTGTCCAAGTCTCTCTGCAAACTATAACACCCCTCTTCACTATCTACCACTCCACCGACTTTAGTGTCATCTGCAAATTTACTAATCCATCCTTCAATACCCTCATCCAGATCATTTATAAAAATTACAAACAGCAGGGGCCCCAAAACAGACCCCTGAGGTACACCACTTGTAACCGAACTCCACGATGAATATCTTCCATCAACCACCACCCTCTGTCTTCTATCTGCTAGCCAATTCCTAATCCAATTAGCTAAATCACCCTCAATCCCATACATCTGCATTTTCTGCAGAAGCCTTCCATGGGCCACCTTATCGAACGCCTTACTAAAGTCCATATATACCACATCAACTGCCTTACCCCCATCCACCTCTTTGGTCACTTTTTCAAAAAACTCAATAAGGTTATTAAGGCACGACCTACCCTTCACAAAACCATGCTGACTATCCCCAATCAATTCGTTTCATAGAACATAGAACATTACAGCACAGAACAGGCCCTTCGGCCTTCGATGTTGCGCCGACCAATATAAAAAGCAATGCCCCTCCAAACTAAACCATTCCCTTCTCTTCCATATACTTATCAACTAACCTCTTAAACGCCACCAAACTTGGCGCATCTACAACTGCTGCAGGCAGGGCATTCCACTCCCGAACCACCCTTTGGGTAAAGAACCTACCTCTGATATCCGTCCTATAACTATCACCCCTTAATTTAAAGCTTTGTCCCCTCGTGCTAGCTTTTTCCATCCTAGGAAAAAGGCTATCACTGTCCACCCTATCTAAACCTCTAATCATCTTATATGTTTCGATAAGGTCCCCTCTTAGCCGCCTCCTTTCTAACGAAAACAACCTCAAATCCCTCAGCCTCTCCTCACAAGACCTGCCCTCCATACCAGGCAACATCCTGGTAAACCTCCTCTGTACCCTCTCCAATGCCTCCACATCTTTCTTATAATGCTGGGACCAGAACTGCACACAATACTCCAAGTGCGGCCGCACTAGAGTTTTGTACAGTTTGCAACATGACGTTGCGGCTCCGAAATTCAATCCCCCTACCAATAAAAGCCAAGACTCCATATGCCTTCCTAACAACCTTCTCGACCTGACTGCCTACTTTCAGGGATCTATGCACAAACACACCAAGATCCCTCTGTTCATCTAGACTACTAAGAATCCTACCATTTGCCCTATACTCTACACATTTATTATTTCTGCCATAGTGCATTACCTCACACTTTTCCACATTAAACTCCATTTGCCACCTCTCGGCCCAGCTCTGCAACTTGTCCAAGTCTCTCTGCAAACTATAACACCCCTCTTCACTATCTACCACTCCACCGACTTTAGTGTCATCTGCAAATTTACTAATCCATCCTTCAATACCCTCATCCAGATCATTTATAAAAATTACAAACAGCAGGGGCCCCAAAACAGACCCCTGAGGTACACCACTTGTCACCGAACTCCACGATGAATATCTCCCATCAACCACCACCCTCTGTCTTCTATCTGCTAGCCAATTCCTAACCCAATTAGCTAAATCACCCTCTATCCCATACATCTGCATTTTCTGCAGAAGTCTTCCATGGGCCACCTTATCAAACGCCTTACTAAAGTCCATATATACCACATCAACCGCCTTACCCCCATCCACCTCTTTAGTCACTTTTTCAAAAAACTCAATGAGGTTAGTAAGGCACGACCTACCCTTCACAAAACCATGCTGACTATCTCCAATCAATTCATTACTCTCTAAATAACTATAAATCCTATCCCTAATTATTCTCTCCAATACTTTGCCCACAACAGAAGTAAGACTCACTGGCCTATAATTCCCTGGAAAGTCTCTCTTCCCCTTCTTGAACAATGGGACCACATTCGCTATCCTCCAGTCCTCCGGCACTATACCCGTAACCAACGACGACCTGAAGATCAGAGCCAGAGGCTCTGCAATCGCCTCTCTTGCCTCCCAGAGAATCCTAGGGTAAATCCCGTCCGGCCCAGGGGACTTATCTAACTTCAAACCCTCAAGAATATCTAGCACATCCTCCTTATCTACTTCAATACTTTCCAGTTTACAACCCTGTATCCCAGTGTTCTCCACAACTACATTTACATCTCCCTGCGTGAATACCGAAGAGAAATATTTGTTCAGTGCCTCTCCAATCTCTTCAGGCTCCACGCACAACTTCCCACTGCTGTCTCTGACTGGCCCTAATCTTGCCCTAACCAATCTTCTATTCTTAACATATCTAAAGAAAGCTTTAGGATTCTCCTTGATCCTATCAGCCAAAGTCTTCTCGTGTCCTCTTTTAGCTCTTCTCAACTCACTCTTTAGCTCCCTCCTGGCTAATCTATAGCTATCCAGTGCACTAACTGAGCCTTCAAGCCTCATCCTGACATAAGCCTCCTTTTTCCTTTTAACCAGCGAATTAACTTTTTTAGTACACCATGGTTCCCTTACTCGACCATTTCCTCCTTGCCTGACAGGGACATACTTATCAAGGACTCGCAGTAGCTGCTCCTTGAATAAGCTCCACATTTCAGATGTTCCCAGTCCCTGTAGTTTCCTAGTCCAACCTATGCACCCTAATTCTCTCCTTATGGCCTCATAATTACCATTCCCCCAGCTATAACTACTGCCTCCAGGTTCATGCCCGTCACTAAGGTGAACGTAACGGAATTGTGGTCACTATCACCAAAATGTACACCAACTTCCAAGTCTAACACCTGGTCTGGCTCATTGCCCAGTACCAAATCCAATGTAGCCTCACCTCTAGTTGGCCTATCTACATACTGAGTCAAAAAACCTTCCTGCACACTTTGTATAAAAACTGACCCCTCTAACGAGCTAGAGCTGCTTTACTCTCATCCATCTTTTTAGTCATTTTCTAAAGTACTCAATAAGGTTTGTGAAGCACGACCTACCCTTCAGAAAATCACTAATCAAATTATTCCCTTCTAGATGATTATACATCCTATCTCTCATAATCCTTTCCAAAACTTTGCTCACAACAGAAGTAAGGCTCACTGGTAGGGTTGTTTCTACTTCTCTTGAACAAGGGGACAACATTTGCTATCTTCCAGTCTTCTAGCACTATTCTTGTAGACAATGATGACCTAAAGATCAAAGCCAAAGGCTCTGCAATCTCCTCCCTACACTCCCAGAGAATCCTAGGAGAAATCCCATCTGGCCCAGGGGACTTTTCATACTTCCCAGAATTGCTAACACCTCCTCCTTATGAACCTCAATCCATGTCTAGTAGCCTCTATGTCAATATTCTCTTTGACAACATTGTCTTTTTCCTGTGCGAATACTGATGAAATAATATTCATTTAGCGCTTTTCTTATCTCTTTGGACTCCATGCACAACTTCCCACTACAGTCCTTGATTGGCCCTAATCTTAGCCTAGTCGTTTGTTTATTCCTGACGTACCTATAGAAAGCTTTAGGGTTTTAACATAGAACATAGAACAATACAGCACAAACAGGCCCTTCAGCCCACGAGTTGCGCCGATCACATCTACCAATCCACAGACCTATCTATAACCCCCTATTCTTTTCCATATACTCATCCAGAAGTCTTTTAAAAGACCCGAGTGAGTTTGCCTCAACAACCTCCAACGGCAGTCGGTTCCATTCACTCACCACCCTCTGAGTGAAAAACCTACCCCTGACATCTCCTTTGTATTTGCTTCCCTGCACCTTAAATCTGTGTCCTCTCGTATTGACCATTTCCGCTAGGGGAAATAGTCTCTGAGAGTCCACCCTATGTACTCCTCTCAACATTTTATAAACCTCTATCAGGTCGCCTCTCAACCTAAGTCTCTCCAGTGAGAAGAGTCCCAGCTCCCTCAACCTATCTTCATAAGGCCTGCCTCCCAATCCAGGCAGCATCCTTGTAAATCTCCTCTGCACTCTCTCAATAGCCTCTACATCCTTCCTATAGTGAGGCAACCAGAACTGCGCACAATACTCCAACTGAGGTCTGACAAGAGTGCTGTAATGTTCTATGTTCTTATAGAGCTGCATCATTACCTCCTGACTCCTAAACTCTATTCCTCGATTAATGAAGGCCAGTACACCGTAAGCCTTCTTGACCACTCCCTCCACCGGTGAGGCTGATTTAAGAGTCCTATGGACCCCGAGATCCTTCTGCTCTACAACACAGCTAAGACTCCTACCCCTTATATTGTACTCCTTCATCCCATTATTCCTGCCAAAATGGACCACTACACATTTATCTGCGTTGAAGTCCATCTGCCACTTCTCCGCCCAGTCTTGCATCCTGTCTATATCCCGCTGCAACTTTTGACATCCCTCCAGACCATCCACAACACCACCGATCTTTGTATTGTCGGCGAACTTGCTAACCCATCCCTCCACTTCCTCATGCAGGTCATTTATGGAAATGACAAACAGCAGGGGTCCCAGAACAGATCCCTGGGGCACTTCACTGGTTACCAACCTCCATGCAGAACAAGACCCATCCACAACCACCTCTCTGCCTTCTGCTGGCAAGTCAGTTCTGGATCTACGAGGCCAAAGCCCCTTGGTTCCCATGCCCTCTCACCTTCTCCAGAAACCTTGCATGGGGGACTTTATCAAACGCCTTGCTAAAGTCCATGTACACTACGTCCACCGCCCTTCCTTCCTCAATGTGTTCAGTCACATTTTCGAAGAACTCAACTAGGCTCGTAAGGCATGACCTGCCCTTGACAAAACCATGCTGACTATTTCTAATCAGTCCAAACTTCTCCAAACATTCATATATCTTATTCCCTCAGAAGCCTCTCCATCAGCTTACCAACCACTGAAGTCAAACTCACTGGTCGGTAATTTCCTGGACTATCCCTGTTCCCTTTCTTAAAGATAGGAACTACATCCGCAATCCTCGGGAACCTCTCCCGTTTCCATGGACGATGCAAATATCATAGCCAGGGGCTCTGCAACCACTTCCCTCACCTCCCACAATAACCTGGGGTACATCCCATCCGGTCCCAGCGACTTGTCTATCTTGATAGAATTTAACAGATCTAAGACATCCTCTTTCCTAACATCCACATACTCAATCTTTTCCGTATGCCTCAAACCTGCAGTGCAATCTCCCAGTTCACTTTCCACCGTGAATACCGAGGCAAAGTACTCGTTAAGCACCTCTGCCATTTCTTCCGGATTCACAGACTTTTCCCCCTTCACCTTTTATAGGCCCTATCCCTTCTCTTCTCACCCTTTTACTTTTCACATATTTGTAGAAGGCCTTGGGATTCTCCTTAATCTTACCTGCCAAGGCCTTCTCACGACCCCTTCTGGCTCTCCTAATTTCCTTTTTAAGTTCCCTTCTACACACCTTATACTCCTCCAGATCCCTAACATCCCCTAGCTCTCTGAACCTTTTATATACTTTTTTTTTCTTCCTAACTAGGTTCACCACTACCTTCGTGCACCACGGTTCCCGCGTCCTACCAGAACCTCCTGGACTCCTCGGAACGTTGTCTTGCAGTGCCCTAGACAAACATTCCTTGAAAAACCGTCACTTTCCTTCTGTACTCTTCCCCAAGAACACCTCCTTCCAGTTTATGCGTCCAATTACCTGCCTAATGTTTTCATATTTCCCCTTACTCCAGACATACACCTTCCTAGCCTGCCTGATCCTATCTCTTTCCATCGCTATCGTGAAAGAGAGAGAGTTATGATCTCCATTCCCAAGATGCTCACCTACCGTGAGATCCGACACCTGCCCTGGCTCATTAGCAAGCACCAGGTCAAGTACAGCCTCTCCTCTCGTAGGCTTTTCCATGTACTGTGTCAGGAAACCTTCCTGAACACACCTAACAAACTCCACACCATCCAAACCCCTTACCCTTGGGATATTCCAGTCGATGTTTGGGAAATTGAAATCTCCCATCACGACAACCCTGTTATTTCTACATCTGTCTAGGATCTGTTTCCCTATCTGCCCCTCAAGTTCCCTGCCGCTATTGGGCGGCCTATAGAATACACCCAGCAAAGTTATCGAGCCTTTGCTGTTCCTAACTTCCACACACAGAGACTCCGTAGACATTCCCTCCCCATCTTCCACCTTCTCTACAGCCGTGACACTGTCCCTGATCAACAGTGCCACACCACCTCCTCTTTTGCCCCCAATCCTGTCCTTCCTGAAGCACCTGAATCCCAGCACCTGAAGTACCCAGTCCTGTTCCTGAGACAACCAAGTCTCTGTAATGGCCACCACACCACACTCCCAAGCAGCAATCCACGCCCTAAGCTCATCTACCTTATTTACTGCACTCCTGGCATTAAAATAGACACACCTCAGCCCCTCAGTCAGGATATTTCCCTTTTCCACCACATGCCTAACCCCCCTCTCAGAGTGCCTACAGTCCTTCCCTACCTGGGAACTAACCCCCTTATTCACCGTCCCATCGGTATTCCCACCCCCCAGCCTTTCTAGTTTAAAGACTCCCCAGTAACCCTAGCGAGTCTACCTGCCAAGATATTAGTCCCCCTAGGGTTCAAGTGCCACCCGTCCTTACTGTACAGGTCACACCTGCCCCTAAAGAGGTCCCAATGATCTGTGAACCTGAATCCCTGCCCCCTGCTCCAGTCCCTCAGCCATGCATTCATCCTCCACCTCATTTGATTCCTGCTCTCATTCTCCCGAGGCGCAGGCAGCAATCCTGAAATTACTGCCTTCGCTTTTCTCTTCCTCAGCTTCCTACCCAGTTCCCTATAATCCCTTTTGATGACTGCCTCCCTCTTCCTGCCTATGTCTGCAGTACCTATATGTACCACAACTTCAGGTTCCTCACCCTCCCCTTTCAGGATGTCTGGGAGGCATCCAGAAACATCCCGGATCCCAGCTCCAGGAAGACAAACCACCATCCGCGACTCTCGCCTGTCAGAACCCCTCACAGTGGAGTCCCCTGTTAGTACTGCCTTGCCTCTCTCTTCCTTAGATTTTTGGCGTACTGGCTCAGCTCTATAGAGCAGGCCACTGCTGCCTCCCTCGGACAAGTTGTCCCCCCCAGTAGTATTCAAGCAGGAGTACTTATTATGAAGGGGGACACCCTCCGGTGTGCTCTCCATCACCCGAGGTTTCCCCTTCCTGATAGTCACCCACGCGCCTTATTCCTGTTGCCCTGGTGTGACCACCTGTTGATAACTCCTGTCGATTATCTCCTCGTTCTCTCTAATGAGACGAAGATCCTCAAGCTGCATCTCCAGTTCCTTTACCTTGTCCCTTAGGAACTGCAGCTCTACACACCGAGCACAGGTATGGATGTCTGGGAGACCAGGAGCCTCCAAGACCTCCCAGACCTGGCACTGGCAACAACATGCCGGCCTCACACCCATTGTTTGCCCCCTTTTAGAAACCCAGAGGAAAAATAAGTAATAAAAACTTATAACTTACCCTGTCTCACCCTTTATGCTTGATCCTACCTGCCAGTCATTTCTCATGTCTTCTCCTGCTGTTCTTTGCCCTCTCTTTAGGTCCTTCCTGGCTAACTTGTAGCTCTCAATCTCCCTAATTGAGCCTTCACGTATCATCTTGACATAGGTCTCCTTCCTCTTCACAAGAGATTCGACTTCTTTAGTAAACCACAGTTCCCTTGCTCGATCACTTGCTGCCTGCCTGACAGGTACATACTTATCAAGGACACGCAGTAGCTGTTCCTTGAACAAGCTCCGCATTTCAATTGTGCCCATCCTCTGTTGTTTCCTTCCATATTCTATGCATCCTAAATCTCGCCTAATAGCATCATAATTTCCTTTCCCCCAGCTACAACTCTTGCCCTACAGTGTATACCTATCCCTTTCCATCGCTAATGTAAACACGGTGTTTATATACAGTGGCAGCTCCCTCTCCAATTTTGTTATCAACCATTCTTGAGCTCTGAATGAAATTGTCCATTAGATTTATTCTTTTGCAACATACCCATGTTCCTCTTGCAACTGAATCAACGGTGTCCCTGATAGGCAATGAATGTGTCATCCTTCTGGTCTGGGTAGCAACTTGTGAAAGGCTAGTGCCCGGACCCTCCCACTATTCTCAACATATTCTAACTTGTCAATTTTAATATTATAACTATGATAAATGATGAGTGGCCACCATTTTGAGTGCCTGTGGTCATGTTGACAAGAATCTCCCAGCCTAACTCCTCTTGTATTAATTTCTCCTTTCTCACTTCTTTAGATCCACAGGATGTAAAATGCACTGTAAACCGAGCCCAGGTGAGTACTCCTTGAAAATTGCACGTTTGATGTCACAAGTGAAAATGTTTCACAATTTTCAGCACTCTGAGTCTTGGAATCTCCTATGCACAGGAGACGGCCATTTGGCCCATCAGGTCTGTATTAACAACAATCCCAACCCAGGCAGGTCTTATGAGGAGAGGCTGAGGGATTAGAGGTTGTTTTCGTTAGAAAGGAGGCGGCTAAGAGGGGACCTAATCGAAACGTATGATTAGAGGTATAGATAGGGTGGACAGTGATAGCCTTTTTCCTAGGATGGAAAAAACTAGCACGAGGGGACACAGCTTTAAATTAAGGGGTGATAGTTATAGGACGGATATCAGAGGTAGGTTCTTTACCCAAAGGGTGATTAGGGAGTGGAATGCCCTGCATGCAGCAGTTGTAGATGCGCCAAGTTTGGTGGCGTTTAAGAGGTTAGTTGATAAGTATATGGAAGAGAAGGGAATGGTTTAGTTTGGAGGGGCGTTGCTTTTTATATTGGTCGGCGTAACATCGAAGGCCGAAGGGCCTGTTCTGTGCTGTAATGTTCTATGTTCTAGGCCCTAGTCCGGCAACCCCACATATTTACCCCATTAATCCCTCTTATCTATGCTTCCTGGGATACAAAGGGACAATTTAGCATGGCCAATCTATATAACCTGCACGTTTTTGGGTTGTGAGAGGAAACTGAAGCACCCAAAGGAAACCCATGCAGACAGAGGGAGAATGTGCAATCTCCACACAGACTGTGACCCAAGTCATGGGTTTATTAGGAGTATAGAAGAGGGCTGAGAACACAGCCTTGTGGGGCACTGGTGTTGAGGATGACCGTGAAGGAGGTGTTGTTGCCTATCCTTACTGATTGTGGTCTGTGAGTTAGGAAGTTCAGGATCCATTCACAGAGGGAGGTGCCGAGGCCCAGGCCATTAGTTTGAAAATGAGTTTTGTAGGAACTTCAATGCAGATATCTTCTTGTATTAAAATACATTTTTCAAATTGTTGTGATAGCTTGTCCAAGTTTCTGTTTGGGATTTGGGCAGTCTGGCAATTACTATCTTTTCGAAGTAGATAGGGAGGATGTGCTAGATATTCTCAAGGGTTTGAAGTTGGATAAGTCCCCTGGGCCGGACGGGATTTACCCTAGGATTCTCTGGGAGGCAAGAGAGGAGATTGCAGAGCCTCTGGCTCTGATCTTCATGTCGTCGTTGGTTACGGGTGTGGTTCCGGAGGACTGGAGGATAGCGAATGTGGTCCCATTGTTCAAGAAGGGGAAGAGAGACCTTCCAGGGAATTATAAGCCAGTGAGTCTTACTTCTGTTGTGGGCAAAGTATTGGAGAGAATTATTAGGGATAGGAGTTATAGTTATTTAGAGAGAAATGAATTGATTGGGGATAGTCAGCATGGTTTTGTGAAGGGTAGGTCGTGCCTTACTAACCTTATTGAGTTTTTTGAAAAAGTGACCAAAGAGGTGGATGGGGGTAAGGCGTTTGATGTGGTATATATGGACTTTAGTAAGGCGTTTGATAAGGTGGCCCATGGAAGACTTCTGCAGAAAATGCAGATGTATGGGATAGAGGGTGATTTAGCTAATTGGTTAGGAATTGGCTAGCAGATAGAAGACAGAGGGTGGTGGTTGATGGGAGATATTCATCGTGGAGTTCGGTGACGAGTGGTGTGCCTCAGGGTCTGTTTTGGGGCCCCTGCTGTTTGTAATTTTTATAAATGATCTGGATGAGGGTATTGAGGGATGGATCAGTAAATTTGCAGATGACAGTAAAGTCGGTGGAGTGGTAGATAGTGAAGAGGGGTGTTATAGTTTGCAGAGAGACTTGGACAAGTTGCAGAGCTGGGCCCAGAGGTGGCAAATGGAGTTTAATGTGGAAAAGTGTGAGGTAATGCACTATGGCAGAAATAAAAAATGTGTAGAGTATAGGGCAAATGGTAGGATTCTTAGTAGTCTAGATGAACAGAGGGATCTTGGTGTGTATGTGCATAGATCCCTGAAAGTAGGCAGTCAGGTCGAGAAGTTTGTTAGGAAGGCATATGGAGTCTTGGCTTTTATTGGTAGAGGGATTGAATTTCGGAGCCGCAACGTCATGTTGCAACTGTACAAAACTCTAGTGCGGCCGCACTTGGAGTATTGTGTGCATTTCTGGTCCCCACATTATAAGAAAGATGTGGAGGCATTGGAGAGGGTACAGAGGAGGTTTACCAGGATGTTGCCTGGTATGGAGGGCAGGTCTTATGAAGAGAGGCTGAGGATTTGAGGTTGTTTTCGTTAGAAAGGAGGCGGCTAAGAGGGGACCTTATCGAAACATATAAGATGATTAGAGTTTAGATAGGGTGGACAGTGATAGCCTTTTTCCTAGGATGGAGAAAGCTAGCACGAGGGGACACAGCTTTAAATTAAGGGGTGATAGTTATAGGACGGATATCAGAGGTAGGTTCTTTACCCAAAGGGTGGTTCGGGAGTGGAATGCCTGCCTGCAGCAGTTGTAGATGCGCCAAGTTTGGTGGCGTTTAAGAGGTTAGTTGATAAGTATATGGAAGAGAAGGGAATGGTTTAGTTTGGAGGGGCATTGCTTTTTTATATTGGTCGGCGCAACATCGAAGGCCGAAGGGCCTGTTCTGTGCTGTAATGTTCTATGTTCATAGCACAACCCACAAGGAGATATTGGGAGAGATGCCCCAAAGCTTGGTTAAAGGGAGAGATTTTAAGAACCATTCTGAAACAGGAGACAAATTTAAGGAGGTTTAGGAAAGGAATTCTAGAGTTAAGGTCTCCGCATCTGAAGACGTAGATATTAACCCATGGCAAATAACAGGGAAACGTATACTGGGAGTACAAGAGGCTGGAATTGGAGGGTTTTAGGGCTGGAAGGGGTAACAGAGATCAGGAGAGGAGAGGCTCTGGAGGAATGGTGAGTAATGTGCGTGAAAGCAATATATCTACAGTGGGCAATCGAACACTCTGCATTTTTGGGTCGATAAATTTTTCTCCTTGTATTTGATCACAGAAACCATCCAAGGATTTGAATGGATGGAATGGATTTAAACAGAAATGTCAACTTTATAAAAGTAGTCGAAGTGAATTAATTATGGTAAGTAAAATTGCAGTGGCTTTTATTTAATTAACTTCCTGCTAAGGAACAGAGCTGAACTGTGGACATTCATTTTTTCAGCTGAGCCTCCAAAGCAATGTGTGCAATGAAGCAGGAAAGCAGGTTTGCCTGAACTCTTGTCTTATTCAGGACAAGCTCCTTGCTGTGTGGCTGCTCCAGGCAGAAATCTACACCCCTCCCTGATACACTGTATTTCCCCAACCATAGCCAACTACTTGTTCAGTCTTGTGTTAGAATATTAGTGTTCTTACTTATAACTTAATCCTTAAATCAGTAAGTTTATTTACGTTGAATTATGTCGAATATGTGGAGGCAAGGGTTCAAATTTGGGAAGATCTGGTAAATTAAAGCAGCTGCTTGATTGGCACCTATCCTCAAATATTCACTCCCTCCACCACCAAGAAACAATGGCAGCGTGTGCCACCTACAAGATGCACTGCAGGAATTTGCCAAGGCCGCTTAGGCAGTACCTTCCAATGACCACTACCATCTAGAAGGATAAAGACAGCAGATACTTGGGAGGTGCACCGTCAGAAGATTCTACTCCCCAAACCACTCACCATGCTGACTTGGAAATATATCGCCATTCCTTCACTGTCACTGGGTCAAAACCCTGGAACTGCCTTCCTGACAGCATTGTGAGTGTACCTACACTTGATAGACTGCAGTGGCTTGATAACACAGCTCATCACCACCTTTTAAAGGGATGGACAATAAATGCTACTCCAGCCAGCGACACTCAGATACCATAAATTAATTTTTAACAAGTAGTAACTCAACAGTGTTTTATGTGCGTTTAACATAATTACCTTGCTCTTGTCCTCAATGCACTTGTTAATAAAACCTAGGATGCTTTTTGCTTATTTATCTACATTCTCGGCTATGTGTTGTATCTCTTTCTGACTCTGAAACTTATTGTCGCAGAGAACGTCTCAAATGTGTACCAGAAACTCGTTGGTTTCACTAGATGAGTTATGTTCCTTCTTCCAGTCTTGTTAAACTTACATTCACTCATTTTAATGATACTGTTATGGTTATGCAATTTTCTTAAATCCATCTTTAGAACACCCCCATCCACAAAAACTGCATCACTACACTCAGTGGCACCATGTATTTATTCAGTTTAGAAATTTACGTCCTTTACTATTTCTTCAGTCTGCACTATTTCCACTGACCAATCACATTTTCTTCCTTCCAGTTCTAATTGCATCTATTACAAGTTCACTGCCCCTTTCTGAAGATCTTATGGCCTTAAATATTTATTCTGAATTTTGTGAAACTTGTAACCAGATGTTCATGCTACTGCTACATTCTGTACCTTTTCACTGAACATTTGCATCTAACTCAGTTGTTTTTTATATGGAATCTGACTTCACCTTCTTGCTTTATACAGCTCCTAGGTAATATTGTTGAAATGTACTTTGGGGATGTGCTATGGCTTAGGGATTGGAAGAACTCAGTAAGAATTTAGCAACACCAATTATAATCCAACCGATTTATTTGATAGTAAAAAAGCGAGCTTTCGACTCTTGTGTCTTCATCAGGCAAGTGCAGTGTTCTGGTCTGCAATAGCACACATCAGCACAGACAGTCAGAGATTGCTGATTAGAATGCGAATCCTTACATCTAACCTGCTATTGAAGTGTTAAAGTGGCGAACAATGTGTGTGAAGGGAATCCTGAGCATTGTTGGAGAATTGTGTATTTTCTCCAGACAGCACAATAAGTGAGGCTTTTTGCTAACCCAGGCAAGTTACGGGGGTTACAGATAGTGTGTCACGAAGCCAACTTCCCTGTTAAGACCGTCCTCGTGTGTGCGGAGCTTGGCTATCAGTCTCTGCTCAGCGACTCTGCGCTGTCGTGTATCATGAAAGCCCCCTTGAAGAACGTTTACCCGCAGGTCGGAGGCCGAATGCCCATGACTGCTGAAGTGTTCGCCCACAGGAAGGGAACTGTCTCGCCTGGTGATTGCTGAGTGATGCTCATTCATCCACTGTCGTAGTGTCTGCATGGTCTCCCCAATATACCATGCTTCGGGACATCCTTTCTTGCAACGTATTAGGTAGACAACGTTGGCTGAGTTGCAAGTGTATGTACCGTGTACCTGGTAAATGGTATCCTCACGTTTGATGATGTCGTCCATGTCTATGATCCGGCATGTCTTGCAGAGGTTGCTGTGGCAGGGTTGTGTGGTATTGTGGTCACTGTTCTCCTGAAGGTTGGGTAGTTTGCTGCGAACAATGATCTGTTTGAGGTTGTGCAGTTGTCTGAAAGCAAGAAGTGGGGGGGTGGGGATGGCCCTAGTGAGATGTTCATCGTCATCAATGATATGTTGAAGATTCCGGAGAAGATGTCGTAGCTTCTCCGCTCTGGGGAAGTACTGGACAACAAAGGGTACTCTGTCCACCGTGTCCCGTGTTCATCTTCTGAGGAGGTCAGTGCGGTTTATCGTTGTGGCACGTCGGAACTGTCGATCGATGAGTCGAGCGCCATATCCTGTTTTCACGAGGGCATCCTTCAGTGTCTGGAGGTGTCTGTCACGATCCTCCTCATCTGAGCAAATTCTGTGTATACGGAGGGCTTGTCCATAGGGAATGGCTTCTTTAACGTGTCTAGGGTGGAAGCTGGAGAAGTGGAGCATTGTGAGGTTGTCTGTCGGTTTTCGGTACAGTGAGGTGCTGAGGTGACCGTCCTTGATGGAGATGCGTGTGTCCAAGAATGGAACTGATTCTGGAGAATAGTCCATGGTGAGTCTGATGGTGGGATGGAACTTGTTGATATCATCATACAGTTGTTTCAATGATTGTTCACCATGAGTCCAAAGGAAAAAGATGTCATCAATGTATCTAGTATATAACCTTGGTTGGAGATCTCGTGTGATGAAGAAGTCTTGTTCGAACCTGTGCATGAAGATGTTGGCATACTGAGGTGCGAATTTGGTCCCCATGGCTATTCCGTGTGTCTGGATGAAAAGCTGATTGTTGAAGGTGAAGACATTGTGGTCCAAGATGAAGCGGATGAGTTGTAAAATTGCATCCGGAAACTGGCAGTTGTTGGCATTGAGTACTGAGGCAGTTGCAGCAATACCATCGTCGTGGGGGATGTTGGTGTAGAGCGCCGAGACATCCATTGTGACAAGGAGTGTCCCTGGTTCTACTGCTCCATGTGTGCTGAGTTTCTGTAGGAAGTCCGTAGTGTCAAGACAAAAGCTGGGGTTCTTTGTACAATGGGTTTCAGGATGCCCTCGATATAGCCGGAGAGGTTCTCACACAGGGTCCCATTGCCCGATACGATGGGACGGCCGGGTATGTTTGCCTTGTGTATCTTTGGGAGGCAGTAGAGATCTCCAATGCGGGGAGTACGTGGAATGAGAGCCCGGAGGGTGTTCTGAAGGTCCGGATCAAAGGTTTTGATCAGAGTGTTGAGTTGACGAGTGTGTTCTTTGGTCGGATCCGCTGGTAACTGTCTGTAGTGTTTCTCATTGTTTAGTTGTCGGTACACTTCTTCACAGTAGTCCGTTCTGTTCAGTATGACGGTGGCGCCTCCTTTGTCTGCTGGTTTGATGACAATGTTGCGGTTGGTCTTGAGAGCACGGATGGCCTTGCGTTGTACTTGGGTGATGTTCGGGACTGTCTTGTAAGTGCGGTTGATAAATCTGGTGTCCACGCACCTCCTGATGGCTTGGGCATACATGTCCAGTCGGGGGCAGTGGCCTTCTGGAGGAGTCCAATTGGATTCATTCCTCTTCGGTTGCTGCACTGCGGATCCCTCTGTCGGCTGTTCTGGTTCATTAGCTGTCTCATTGAGTCCACTATTGGCCTCTTGGGGTTTGTGGAAGAACTCACGCAGCCTCATTCGCCTGATGAATTCCTCTGTATCTGCTGCGAGACTGATGGGGGTCCATTTTGGTGGTGGGACAGAAATTGAGCCCTCGGCTGAGAACTTCAATTTCCTCTGATTGACGTTGTCTACCTAATACGTTGCAAGAAAGGATGTCCCGAAGCATGGTATATTGGGGAGACCATGCAGACACTACGACAGCGGATGAATGAGCATCGCTCAGCAATCACCAGGCGAGACAGTTCCCTTCCTGTGGACGAACACTTCAGCAGTCATGGGCATTCGGCCTCCGACCTGCGGGTAAATGTTCTTCAAGGGGGCTTTCGTGATACACGACAGCGCAGAGTCGCTGAGCAGAGACTGATAGCCAAGCTCCGCACACATGAGGACGGTCTTAACAGGGATCTTGGCTTCATGACACACTATCTGTAACCCCCCGTAACTTGCCTGGGTTAGCAAAAAACCTCACTTACTGTGCTGTCTGGAGAAAATCACAATTAAGAACATTACTCACAGAACAGGCCCTTCGGCCTTCGATGTTGTGCCGACCAAAATAAAAAGCAATGCCCCTCCTAACTAAACCATTCCCTTCTCATCCATATACTTATCAACTAACCTCTTAAACGCCACCAAACTTGGCGCATCTACAACAGCTGCAGGCAGGGCATTCCACTCCCTAATCACTCTTTGAGTAAAGAAACCTACCTCTGATATCCGTCCTATAACTCATACCCCTTAATTTAAAGCTGTGTCTCCTCGTGCTAGCTTTCTCCATCCTAGGAAAAAGGCTATCACTGTCCACCCTATCTAACCCTCTAATCATCTTATAT
>JAGIQG010000013.1:1434892-1567267 GCA_024679065.1 Sphyrna mokarran | reverse complement strand
TACCTCCACTTTCCACTTAAACTCCATTTGCCACCTCTCGCCTCGAGCCTGCAAACTGTCCCAGTCCCACATTCTCCAACAATGCTCAGTATTCCCTTCCCACACATTGTTCGCCACTTTACTTGAATAGCAGGTTAGATGTGGATTTCGCATTCTAATCCAGCAATCTCCGTGACTGTCTGTGCTGATGTTGTGCTATTGCGACCAGACACTGCATTTGCTGAAGAAGACAGAAGGTCGAAGCTCGCTTTTTTACTTAAAAAGTCCCCAATAAAATCGGGGTTTGGATTATAAATCGGTGTTGCTAAATTCTTACTGAGTTCTTACCACCCCAATCCAACGCCGGCATCTGTACATCATTAGGGATTGGAGACAGGGCAGTGGTGGTATCTTTGTTCCCTGCAGGATGTTGAGAATTGTGCAGCTTCCACGGTTTGTTTCTGTCTGGTGTGTGTTATTGCACTGTGTTATTTCTTCGAGAGAGAGAGTTTTGCAGTTTGTCATGATGTAGTTTGGAGCCTCTGAGCATGGAGTTGCTGGTTGAGTTCATTAATGTTATACTGCCTTGCCCTCCGGGTATGTGCTTGGTTCCACAGTTCTTAAAGTAACAAAGTGATCAGAGAACAAACATATGTTTGAAATTGCTGAGGTCAAAAGTAGAAAGGCAAAATGCTGAGCTTACAAAGAACCAACAATGAAATTGAGTAACTCTTCCTCACAGTGGGTGCCACTGAATATTTCTGGCACCTTCTGTTAATTTTATGTGGATTAATTATAGTTTTATTTAATTTGAAACTTTTGATAATGTCTTCCTTTCAATTTAATTTTAAAAATCAACACAGGATCCAGAACAAGAATGCTTTTTGAAGGACAATGATGATCGGATTTTGGCCAAATCCAGTGGTTCATTGAGCAGTCATGTTGTTGTGGTCAGCACTGAGAGGGGGAGTTCTCCATCAGCAATCAGCTTCTTTGCAGCCTTGAAAATCCCTGTAAGTATCTGTCCACAATCAGGCCATTTGATATGGTGGCTGCAACTGATGAGAAATATTGCTTTCCTTCTTTGATCTGACCTCGACTCAAATTGCAATTCTCTCAATGTGATGATCAGAAATCTAACTCCTTTCCAGATCCAAGTTCTTCTGATTCTTCTGGTAAGAGCAAATAATTCATCTTCACGTGTATCAGAGAACTCAAAGGCTTCATAATTATAATTTGGGATGTATTTTAATTGTAACACCATCTGGTTATACTGGTCAAATTTCATCCTTTCACTGCTGTAAGTTCATAGGAACAGATGGAGACCATTGAGCCCCTCAGCTCTGTCCTGCTGCCAGTCAGTGAGGTCAGAGCTGCTCTCTGAACTCCGTGTCCCTGAATACCAGCAATCGATTGATTTTAGTTTTAACGTTTACAGTTTGAGCTAACATCAGTTGCTATTTGTGGGAGAGAAACTTTGACCAGCTATTGTGTAGAAATATTTTCTCATTTCATGTTGGAAAAAGTAGTTTTGCATTTTTCCACTAATCTGCATAGTTTTAAGCTCGGGAGAAATCATTTCTCTCTGCCTTCCCCAACTTGTTCCCTTTAATATTTTCAAATTTGGATTAAATAACCCCTTCACTGGTTCAATTTCAGGAAATACCACCCTAATTTATGTAATCTTTTCTTATAGCTTAAACCTGTGGAGTCCAGCTTTCATTCTGGTAAATCCACATTGCACTCCCTTCCCAGTCAGTATATCCTTCCCAAGATAAAATACATCCTGGGAAAACTCAGCATGTCTGGCAGCATCTGTGGAGGAGAAAACAGAGTTAATGTTTCTCATTCAGTATGGTTCTTTACCAGAACTCGGAAACATTAACTTTGTTTCCCTCTCCCACAGATGCTGCTAGATCTGCTGAATTTTTCCAAATTTTCTGTTTTCCTTTCCGATTTCCAGCATTATTGACACTGAACAGTATTTTGCTTTAATCCTTCACATGATGTTTGTCTGGAGTGCTGACGGTACTGTGGGTGTGGTTCAACTAGGGTTTTGTGTAACTGAAACAATACCCCCCGTGTATTCTACTCCTAAGTACACAGGCCAGCAATCCTTTTATTAGACTTTTAGATTATTTTCTGGACCTGGTTGATATTTTAACAACTTGTCTGCCTGCACCTGCTAGTCTAGCCACCTGTCTTTGTGTTTGGGGAAAATTTGGATAAGTGGTTTTTTTTATTCCATTATCCAAGTTGTTAATCGATGCAGTGAACAGCTGAGGTCCTTGTGGAGCACACTGCCAATGGAGTACCTGCCCATTATCCCTGTCGTCTGCCAGTCAGTCAATTTTCCAAATAAATCCATCGTCCCTATTTGCTTCAAATAAAGTTCACTGTTTCTCTTCGGGGATTTTATCAATACCATCTACAAGATGCAATGCAGCAGCTCAACGAAGCTAACATTTATTAATCACAAATAGGTTTACATTAATACTGCAATGAAGTTACTTTGAAAATCTCCTGGCTGCCACACTCCGGCACAGAGAGAGAACTTAGCACCACCCAAAGCACCTAACCAACACATTTTTTGAACTGAGGGGAAACCGCAGCACTTGGCGGAAACCCATGCAGATAGTGGGGAGAACATGCAAACTCAGCACAGACAGTAACCCAAGCTGGGATTGAGCCCGGGTCCCTGGTGCTGTGAAGCAGCAGAGTTGACCACAATGCTACGTGAACCAAGATTCTTTGGGCAGCACTTTCCAATCCATGAGCACTACCATTTAGAAGGACAGCACCTGGAAACATGGCCATCTGGAGATTTCCCTCCAAGCCACTTCATTATCCTGACTTGGAAAACTGTCTTCTTTCATTGTGACTGGGTAAAAATCCTGGGACTCCCTCTCTAACAGCACTGCAGAATGCAGCGGTTCAAGAAGGCAGCTCACCAATACCTTCTGAAGGGAAATTAGGGATGGGCAATAAATATTGGCCTAGCCAGTGACACCCTTATCCTATGAATGTACCATTTTTTTTATTCATTGTCAAAATGTCTCTGGAACTACAATCCAATAGCAGGGGAGATTGTGCCTGTTAGGTAGACTAAACAGGCTTGGATTGATTTCTTTAGAGCAGTGAAGGCTGAAGGGCACGATTGAAGTGATTGAGGGGTACGAACAGGGTGAATAGGAAGCAGCTATTAGTTGAAGAGTTAATTAGGAGGGAGAATAGCTTTAGAGTAAGGAGCAGAAGATTCCAAGCAAATTTCAGGAAATCTTTTCACTTGGTGGTAGGAATCAGGAATGCGCTACCTTGGAAGGTAGTGGAGGCTGGAAACCTTACAACCATTTTAAAATGAGCACTTGAAATATCCTAATATTCAAGAATATGGGACAACAGCTGGAAAATAGGATTAGCGCACTTTAGTAGTAGTTATTATTGATGCAGACTCAATGGATTGAAGGACCTTTTTCTGCGCTGTACAACTTTATGATTCTAAATTATTTTATGACACTTAATTACCTGCAGGTGCAACAAGTAATTGAAAAGACAAATGGAATTTTGTCCCTCATTGCTAGAGAATGAAGTTTAAAAACAGTGAGGTTATGTTGCAGCTGTATAAGGTGCTGGTGAGGCCACACCTGGAGTTACTGTGTACAGTTTTGGTCTCCTTACTTGAGAAAGGATTTACTGGCACTGGAGAGGGTGCAGAGATTCACTAGGTTGATTTCAGAGTGGAGAGGGTTGGCTTATGAGGAGAGACTGACTAGCCTGGGACTATACTCATTGAAATTCAGAAGAATGAGGGGAGATCTTATAGAAACATAAGATTATGAAGGGGATGGATAAAATAGAAGCAGGGAAGTTGTTTCCACTGGCAGGTGAAACTAGAACTAGGGGGCATGGCCTCAAAATAAGGGGGAGCAGATTTAAGACTGAGTTGAGGAGGAACTTCTTCACACAAAAGATTATGAATCTGTGGAATTCCCTATCCAGTGAAGCAGTTGAGGATAACTCATTGAATGTTTTTAAGGCAAGGATAGATAAATTTTTGAACAGTAAAGGAATTAAGGGTTATGGTGAGCAGGCGGGTAAGTGGAACCACAAAACGATCAGCCATGATCTTACTGAATGGCAAAACAGGCCAGATGATCTACTCCTGCTCATCGTTCTTATGTTCTTTAAATCAGAATTTTTTTTAACAATTCTTTTTACTGTGGCTTTGAGGGAAACTCCCAGATGTTGGAGTTGTGTTGCCAAGGAGTGATGATTAGATTCTGACATGTTGGAGATGGTCACTTTGGCATTTATGTGCTGCAAATATTATTTGCCACATGTCGGCCCCAGCCTGGATATTGTCCAGATGTTGCTGCTTTTGAACATGGACTGCTTCAGTATCTGAGAATCGTGAATGGTGCTGAATATTTGGCACTTCTGAGGGAAAGTCATTGAAGCAGCTGAAGATGGTTGGGCCTTGGATACTAAACTTGAGGAACTCCTGCAGAGATGTCCTGGGGCTGAGATGTTTGACCCCAAACACCACAATCTTCCTTTGTGCTGAGTATGGAGAGGAGAGTTTTCCCTGATTCCCATCTGGTTCCCTCCCTTCCCTCCTCATAGACTCAGAAATCCTTTTGGGCCATTATAATTTGTACTCGCACTCTGAAAGAACTATCCAATATTTCACCCTCTGTTTTCTCCCTATTTCCATGTAAATTGTTCCTTTTGAAATCAAATCAAATCAAATTCCACTGGAAGTCTGATTTTGATGTACAGATGCCGGTGTTGGATTGGGGTGGTAAGAACTCAGTAAGAATTTAGCAACACCGATTTATAATCCAACCGATTTATTTGATAGTAAAAACGCGAGCTTTCGACTCTTGTGTCTTCAGGCAAATGCAGTGTTCTGGTCTGCAATAGCACACATCAGCACAGACAGTCAGAGATTGCTGATTAGAATGCGAATCCTTACATCTAACCTGCTATTCAAGTGTTAAAGTGGCTAACAATGTGTGTGAAGGGAATCCTGAGCATTGTTGGAGAACTGTGTATTTTCTCCAGACAGCACAATAAGTGAGGTTTTTTGCTAACCCAGGCAAGTTACGGGGGTTACAGATAGTGTGTCATGAAGCCAAGATCCCTGTTAAGACCGTCCTCATGTGTGCGGAGCTTGGCTATCAGTCTCTGCTCAGCGACTCTGCGCTGTCGTGTATCACGAAAGCCCCCTTGAAGAACATTTACCCGCAGGTCGGAGGCCGAATGCCCATGACTGCTGAAGTGTTCGCCCACAGGAAGGGAAATGTCTCGCCTGGTGATTGCTGAGCGATGCTCATTCATCCGCTGTCATAGTGTCTGCATGGTCTCCCTAATGTACCATGCTTCGGGACATCCTTTCTTGCAACGTGTTAGGTAGACAACGTTGGCCGAGTTGCAAGTGTATGTACCGTGTACCTGGTGAATGGTATCCTCACGTTTGATGATGTCGTCCATGTCTATGATCCGGCATGTCTTGCAGAGGTTGCTGTGGCAGGGTTGTGTGGTATTGTGGTCACTGTTCTCCTGAAGGTTGGGTAGTTTGCTGCGAACAATGATCTGTTTGAGGTTGTGCGGTTGTCTGAAAGCAAGAAGTGGGGGGGTGGGGATGGCCCTAGCGAGATGTTCATCGTCATCAATGATATGTTGAAGATTCCGGAGAAGATGTCGTAGCTTCTCCGCTCCGGGGAAGTACTGGACAACAAAGGGTACTCTGTCCACCGTATCCCGTGTTCGTCTTCTGAGGAGGTCAGTGGGGTTTATCGTTGTGGCACGTCGGGACTGTCGATCGATAAGTCGAGCACCATATTCTGTTCTCACGAGGGCATTTAGGAGAACCTTCAGGAGAACAGTGACCACAATACCACACAACCCTGCCACAGCAACCTCTGCAAGACATGCCGGATCATAGACATGGACGACATCATCAAACGTGAGAATACCATTTACCAGGTACACGGTACATAGACTTGCAACTCGGCCAACGTTGTCTACCTAATACGTTGCAAGAAAGGATGTCCCGAAGCATGGTATATTGGGGAGACCACGCAGACACTACGACAGTGGATGAATGAGCATCGCTCAGCAATCACCAGGCAAAACAGTTCCCTTCCTGTGGGCGAACACTTCAGCAGTCATGGGCATTCGGCCTCCGACCTGCGGGTAAATGTTCTTCAAGGGGGCCTTCGTGACACACGACAGCGCAGAGTCGCTGAGCAGAGACTGATAGCCAAGTTCCGCACACATGAGGACGGTCTTAATAGGGATCTTGGCTTCATGACACACTATCTGTAACCCCCGTAACTTGCCTGGGTTAGCAAAAAACCTCACTTATTGTGCTGTCTGGAGAAAATACACAATTCTCCAACAATGCTCAGGATTCCCTTCACACACATTGTTAGCCACTTTAACACTTAAATAGCAGGTTAGATGTAAGGATTCGCATTCTAATCAGCAATCTCTGTCTGTGGTGACGTGTGCTATTGCAGACCAGAACACTGCATTTGCCTGAAGAAGACACAAGAGTCGAAAGCTCGCTTTTTTACTATCAAATAAATCGGTTGGATTATAAATTGGTGTTGCTAAATTCTTACTGAGTCTGATTTTGATCAGGTTCTACCAGCCTTTCAGGCAGTGCTGAATTTATAACGCACTGGTGAAAAAAAGGCTGATTATTTCTCTGTCTCTCCCCTTCACCTGACATTTAGCTAATTATCTGAAATTTCTCTCCTCTGATCACTCGCCCTCCTGCAGATGGAGACTGTTCCTCCTTATCATGCCTATTAAACTCTTTGTTACTCTTTCCTGGGGCATGGCTCTGCAGGCATGCATTTGGATGCTACTTTCCCCTCATCTTTCTTACACCATCTCTGCGCATCTGAAGAGGCCATTGTTAATATTTAAAGCAATTTGTTTGTGGCTTATGGGCTGAGATTGCGTGGTATCCCTTCAGTTTGCAGAAATGATCCAGGTGTTGGAGGGAGGAAGAGGAAAGGGAAGACGGGGCTGGGAGGGCTGGGGGGGTGGTTTGTGCTAGGAAGCTGCTGTCATCAGTTCATTGATTATGTTTTGCAGGGTGTGGTGGAGTTTTCTTTGTGTCTGCTTTTTGCCAAACTGGTCAGTTACACATTCCTTTTCTGGCTGCCAATGTACCTTGCCAACAAAGGTAAGTAGCAACATCACAAACCAG
The DNA here is from genome assembly GCA_024679065.1 of Sphyrna mokarran. Lineage (NCBI taxonomy): Eukaryota > Metazoa > Chordata > Chondrichthyes > Carcharhiniformes > Carcharhinidae > Sphyrna > Sphyrna mokarran. The sequence continues at coordinate 1,560,063 of JAGIQG010000013.1, read as the reverse complement.
TGCTATGGTTGCAATGAATTGGATTAGTGTTGAAATTTTACAGGCATACACTGTTATAGTTTTTGATGCTGCAATGCAGTTCTTGCATTAATGAGCTATATGCTTTTTGGAGTTGTCATCACCTTCCCAGATAGAACAGCAGCAGTAACTTAGTCTACTATGTACTTATAAAGGGTGTATGATCGTCTACCATGTATTTAAAACTATAAAGGGTAATGACAGTGTACCATATATTTAGAGCTATTCATAGAATCCCTGCAGTTAAGAAGGGGGCCATTCAGCCCATCGAGTGCACTGATTCTCCAAGCATTTATCCACATCCTCGCCCTGTCCCCACAATCCCATGTATTGATCATGGCTAATCCACCCAATCTCCACTTCCTTGGAATCTAAGGAGGAATTTACCATGGCCAATCACCTCAACCTGTACATCTTTGGAGTGTGGGAAGTAACCCATACAGGCATAGGGAGAACGTGCAAACTCCATACAGTCACCCAATGCTGGAATTGAACCCGGGTTCCTGGCAGTGAGAGGCAGCACTGCTAACTACTATGCCACCATACTGCTCCTAGAGCTATTATAACGATAAAGGGTTTATGGCAATGTACAATGTATTTTCCTGGATTAGTATTCTAGAGAGTTTATATCCTGCCTTGGCAATTTAAAATCTGAATTCAGTCTAATGTTTTAAAATTATGGAAAAGAGAAGTTGATATGAACCTTCTGAGAAGCTATCTGCTTCACTCATTCCTGTTGTCTTTGCCACATTAGTCCTTTTTGAAGCTGACGTGTCTGGCTGCTCAGCAATCCACAGGCTACACATGAGCTGCTTCCTTTGAGATAGCGTGCATTCACACACAAATCTCAGTGTACCGTGCAATGTCGATATATAACTCTAGTCCCACTGTTAAGGACCAGCTCAGAACGTAGACTTGAACATTTACATTTGATCGAGGTGAGCATAGGGTCTTTCTCATCATTGCAGATGGTGAAATTTGAATTCAATTAAAAGTCTAATGATGATTATATCATCATCAATTATCATAAATACCCATCTGGTTTATTAGTGTCCTTTCTTGTGTCATTATCTGGTCTGACCTACATGTGACTCCACACCCACAGAAGTGTGGTTGACTCATAAAATGCCCTCTGAAATGGCCTAGCAAGTAACTCGGTTTAGGGGCAATTAGTGATTGGCAGTATATGCTAGCCTTGCCAACAATGACCAGATCCCATGAATGAACTACGATAAAGAAGATGACCTCTCTCTTACGATCCCAAAAGCAGATTACCTCTCATTCTCTGTGAAAGCTACACCCAGTCACATGACTTGACCAGTCAATCAACCTAAACAAGCCCCACTCTGCAATATCCCAGTAGAAAATGCAAAATAACAAGACTCTGCATTAATTCAGATCAAATCAAGCTCTGCATCAATACAGATCAGTTATGTTGCTGCAGTAATAATGCTATGAGTGTTTCTGCACACAGCCACAATGGCTCTGATAAAATGGAAGGGAGAATTAAACACATTCAGCACAAAAACATGACCAAAATACATTTCTTTAAGGCCCAGTATCGGCACTACACCAATGTGGACCAATCTTAACTATTCTCTAAGTTGGCTGAACAAACCGCTGAGTTTGTCAACTAGCAGATAGTAAAATGTTCTTCATTTGTATTAATCCTTGTTGCTTTACTGAGCTCTGCTCTGTTCATGTATTCATGGAAGTGATGTCACAAGTCGCTCGCATGGGAAATGGGCAGAGAAGAAGCAGCAATGTAAATCTTTAAATAAAGCTCCATGTTTTAAAGTCCATGTCCTGAGTACAATTTATCTTCGATATACAACAGATATTAATGCTGGCCTTCTCAGTGATGTCACATCCTAGGAATGAATGAAAAATAATGCTGCAACAGGGAGTGATTTGTAACCTTAAGTTGGAAATTGTACTGCCTTTCTGCACGAAGCAGCCGGAGATGGTGAGAACCCTATCAGTGCAAAATATTTCCTGCCTTCTGATTTAATTCATTTTGTTTTTCCAGAGCACTTTGATGCCAAAAAGGCTGGCGATCTTTCTACATTGTTTGACGTTGGTGGAATCATAGGTATGAGTCTTCTGAACCACTTGTAATAAGATTGATTTATTTTTAATTATTGATGAATGAAATGAGAACAGAAAGCAGGAGGCCTGGAACTTGGGCTTAGTTTGGATTATTAGATGTTGAGAGTGTTCTATTAGCTGTGAACAGGAGTTGGTGCATGTTTGTCCAAGGTACAACCCAGGCTGGGGGTGATCAGTGCAGGGTGAACTCCTTTGCATTGCCTCTGGAGGCACTTTGCACAATTCTTCTCACCCAGCTGACTTACTGCTATGTTTCTGCTCAGAAATTCCAAAGTGTTTTTTGAAGTCTGCCTAAATTTAACATCTTGAATTTGGCTAGGATAAGCATGATAGGCTTCACTTCAGGTATGATTCAGCTGATGCACCAGGGAGCTTTTCTCAGAGTTTATTTAAGAATATAGTTAATATTTATAGTAAGAATATCTGCAATAACTTTTATCAATTATAAACAACACCAAAACAACCACGATAATGTTTAACCCTTAACAAATATAGGACCTGTCCCAATCAAACGAATCCCTTAAACAAGACGCTTCAAACGGGTTCAATGCAATATAAACTAATGCTCACGTAATACTGGAGTTGAGACCTTTGGATGCAGTTTGCAGCCCTCTGGATAGACTCAGAACATTTGAAGTCAGAACAGCTTCCCAGAGACTCCAGGCTAGTCACTAAGAGCTGTTTTCCCCCTTCAGAAAGGCAAGACCTTGCTTTCAGCTTACCAGCAGAATTTCCAAAACCACAGAGAGAGAGAGAGAGATGCTTCTTTCCAGCTTAATGGCCCTTTCTAAAACTAAAATTCAAATAGCAGCTGAAACTGAAAATGAAAGAACTAATGTCAGCTGACCTGCCAACTCGTTCCATTCCTAACAATGCAGGACCATAAACATCCCATCAACAATAAGCAAACCTCCATTTAAGCAGCAATAAAAAAGACTCGTCCAGAAAAGTGGTGACAGAATGAAAAAACAAATAAAGCCAAAAAAGTCTGCTTGCAACCACAGAAAACGTCTTTGAAAGATAATATCACAGTTCCAACGTAAAATTCTGCTTGGAGCTGCTCTCCAATCACAGGCTGTTTCTCTCCCATGTTTGCTGATAAATCAGGGCTGGAACCCAGGGTCAGGGGTGCTGGGGTCAAACTATTATCAGGGAGGTGGTATACAAGGTCTTGGTAGCCAGATAGGATGGAGTTGAATCGGATCTGGGAGGCTAAAATGCTCTCATTTTGGTGAGAGCAGGGAGCGATGCTGGGTGTGCGGGGCAGTGAGAGCAGGGAGCGATGCTGGGTGTGTGGGGCAGTGAGAGCAGGGAGCGATGCTGGGTGTGCGGGGCAGTGAGAGCAGGGAGCGATGCTGGGTGTGCGGGGCAGTGAGAGCAGGGAGCGATGCTGGGTGTGCGGGGCAGTGAGAGCAGGGAGCGATGCTGGGTGTGCGGGGCAGTGAGAGCAGGGAGCGATGCTGGGTGTGCGGGGCAGTGAGAGCAGGAGCGATGCTGGGTGTGCGGGGCAGTGAGAGCAGGGAGCGATGCTGGGTGTGCGGGGCAGTGAGAGCAGGGAGCGATGCTGGGTGTGCCGGGGCAGTGAGAGCAGGGAGCGATGCTGGGTGTGCGGGGCGATAGAGCAGGGAGCGATGCTGGGTGTGCGGGGCAGTGAGAGCAGGGAGCGATGCTGGGTGTGCGGGGCAGTGAGAGCAGGGAGCGATGCTGGGTGTGCGGGGCAGTGAGAGCAGGGAGCGATGCTGGGTGTGCGGGGCAGTGAGAGCAGGGAGCGATGCTGGGTGTGTGGGGCAGTGAGAGCAGGGAGCGATGCTGGGTGTGCGGGGCAGTGAGAGCAGGGAGCGATGCTGGGTGTGCGGGGCAGTGAGAGCAGGGAGCGATGCTGGGTGTGCGGGGCAGTGAGAGCAGGGAGCGATGCTGGGTGTGCGGGGCAGTGAGAGCAGGGAGCGATGCTGGGTGTGCGGGGCAGTGAGAGCAGGGAGCGATGCTGGGTGTGCGGGGCAGTGAGCGGGAGGCTCCAATGATTTGAGGAAGAGAGCAAGTAGATGTTTGGGAAGAGGGAGTGAGCAAGCCAGTAGCTGGGATGGAGGGAGGAAGCAAGGAGCTGGGATTGGAGTTGTATAAAATGTTTGTTAGGCCACAGCTAGAGTAATGTGTGCAGCTCTGGTCACCACACTATAGGAAGGATATGATTGCACTAGAGAGGGTGCAGAGGAGATTCACCAGGATGCTGCCTGGTCTGGAGTATTTCAGCTACGAGGGCCAGATAGGCCAGGGTTATTTTCCACACATAGAAAAAGTGAACCCGATCAACGTGTACAAAATTATGAGGGCTTAGATTGCATAGCTGGGAAGATATCTCCCTCCTTACTGCAGGGATCAGTAACCAGAGGACAGAGATTTAAGGGATTTGAGCAAAGCTAACCACCAGATGGTGGTTAGAACCTGAAATTTTCTGCCTGAAAGGATGGTAGAAGTGGGAACGCCCACAACATTTAAAAAGCATTTAGATGAGCACTTAACACCATTGCACACTAAGTGCTGGAAAATAGATAGGTGCTTGATGGCTGGCACAGACAGGATGGGCTAAAGGACATCTGTTTGTAATGATTTTATGTCTGACTTTGGTTATATTTCTGTACTTCTCTAACCAGGTGGAATACTTGCCGGTGTGACATCTGATTACACTAAGAAGAGGGCAACAACTTGTGGCGTGATGTTGCTGCTGGCAGCACCAACAGTAAGCTCTGCTGCTAAGGACAGTCATTTAAATACACATATCTTATTTCCTGTCTCAGAAATGTTTCATAACAGTAATTGTAATGTCACCATTTTTAATGTGATTGAGATTCTAGAATCATAATGGACACTGATGATAATGCTTCAGAGAAGGTCAACACAATGTCCCCCACACGCTGACTCTCACTGGGGTACGGCTCCCACACACACACTGACTCTCACTGGGGTACGGCTCCCCCACACGCTGACTCTCACTGGGGTACGGCTCCCCCACACACGTGACTCTCACTGGGTACGCTCTGACTCTCACTGGGGTAACGACTCTCACTGGGTACGGCTCCACACACGCTGACTCTCACTGGGTAACGGCTCCCACACACGCTGACTCTCACTGGGGTACGGCTCCCACACACGCTGACTCTCACTGGGGTACGGCTCCCCCACACACGCTGACTCTCACTGGGGTACGGCTCCCCCACACACACTGAATCTATCATGTCCGTGCTCTTTCTCTCACCCATGCAGCTGTGCTCTCGCTCATACACACTCGTGCACACGTGCAAACAGACACACTCACACTATGTCCATGTTATTCTTATATTTTTCACTAATACACAGTTTGGGTCGTGTTAATTGGGACCATCAACTCCCAGTACATTCTAGTCCTTGCTTATCTCCATCATTGACTGCTTTCTTTAGCTGTTTTCCAACCCATCTCCATCTGATCTGCAACCTGTGTTTTAATGGTCTTCTAACTGACCTTGAGTTTCCAACTCCTTCATTTGGACCTTATTCTTTGCCAATTCAGTATTTTCCCATATCTTACTCACTCTGTTTAGACTGTCACACAAGATTCCCTGGTTATTGTTCTGCTGATCCTTTGTAACTGCTGCCATGGCCTTTCTCTATGCATTGTCCTCACATCTCTATCCTGCCATGTAACCTTGAGTTGAAAGCTTAGAATGAAGGAAGATCATCTGTCCATCAAGCTAATTCCTTTTGAAATTCATTCCAGCTTACCTATTGTTCTTTCCCTCACCGACTGCTGATCACTGACCCCATTCCCCACCTTCCCTCTTCAGGCAATAAATCTTGCAGTGCAATTAACGTCTCTATCCCTGTCGATTCTATTCTCCACAGATACCGAATCGATCCAGTTGCTTTTTAAAGATGCCAATTGACCTTGAACTACCTTTCTGCAGGTCTGATCTATGTATTCACTATCCTGGCCTTATTCTACAGTCTCCACTTTATTCTAGTGATAATTTTCTCTTTTCTCTTGTTGATTTATCTATAAACTGTCAAATCAGTTTCTCATCATTTGCCATCTGAAACCATTTGACAGTTTTGACAAGTTCTTGTTTCTACATAAGCAATGTACACTTAGCAGCTGAACCAATTTCTCATCTCCTGTACATTGTGCTCTCAACGAGCACCAGCTTCTGTTGGTTGGGTGGTTGTCCTTGGCTGGAGACTATTCCTCATTAAAGAAAGTAGTTAAATATAAATATGTTAAATAAGAGCTGAATGTCATGTTTCTGTTTCCACAGCTCTACATTTTTTCTGCAATTGGCTACATGGGTCTGAAGACTATTATTGGTAAGTTTAGTTTTCAGGTGGCAGTGAGCTGCCTTTTTGAATCGCTGCAGTCCCTGAGGTGTAGGTAACCCACAGTGCTGTTAGGGAGGGAGTTTCAGCTCTGCTGCTCATGCCCTTCTAATGATAGTTGTTGAGGGTTTGGAAGGAAGCTTGCTGAGTTCCTGCACTGCATCTCGTAGTCAGCACACATGCTGCTGCTGTTTGTCAGTGGTGGAGAGATTTAATCTTGATGGAAGGGACAGCAATCAAGCTGCTTTATCCTGGATGGTGTTGAGTTCCTTGTTGTTGGAGCTGCCCCCACCCAGGTAAGTGGAGAGTATTCCATCATACTCCTAACTTGCATCTTGTAGATGGTGGACCAGCTTTGGGGAGTCAGAAGATGAGTTACTCACTGCAGGATTCTCAGCCTCTGATCTGCTCTGGTGTTTATGTAACTAATCTAGTTCAGCTTATGGTCAATGATTACACCTGGGTATTGATGTTGAGGGATTGGGATATTAATACTATTGAATGTTAAGGGGCAATAGTTGGATTCTTTCTTGTTGGAGATGGTCATTGCTTGACAGTTGTGACTCGAATGTTACTTGTCACCACTCAGCCTGTTGGAGAGGTTTTCCAACAAATATGCTCAAGAAACCAATGTCTCAGTCTCAAATAAAACTTTATGAAAACCAGTGATCAATGGGAGAGATTGTTGATGATGGTGTCCGATACAGAATACCTGCACCCTTTGAATAAATTCTGATGTTATCAGTAAAAATCAACGATAGTTATACATTTTTTTAATCTGATTCTCTGCTTTGTATTAGTATAAAAATCCATTTATTTAATGTTCATTCATCAATATAAATCTGTCAGACAGTTCAGCCAATTGCTCAGTACTTTCCAGCATAATGATTTCTAATTTGTCCATTACTAACTAGATGTTATTCCCACTTGAGTTTGATTATTTCCCTGTTGTGTGGATACAGCAGCCATTATTATAATGGCTGATATGGAGGTTTCTCACCAGCTCAGTGCCAGGATTGACTCGACATCTGTCCCTACACTACACCCCCCCACCCCACCCTGCCGATGCTGGGCTGAATCTGTGACTGGGCTGCGAACCAACTATTCATTAAAGTTTCAAAATGTGTTTCCTTATAATCTCCCAGATGTAGCTATACTCGCTAAGGTTCCCAGGATAATGGTTCTTAAACTCTTCAATGTTCCATCACACTTTTCAGTACTTTGCATTGACTGAAAATCACGGGAAAATGCATTTAAAATGTCAACTTGTATGTCTTAAAATCATACTTATAGTTAGAAATTTAAAACATTAATATATGGGTGAGTCATCATTCCTTGACTTACTGTTAGCTTTGCCAGTATCTGTCTGTATTCTGTTTAAACTAAGGGAAATCTAAAATAGTTGCCATCACAGCACAAGCCTGGATATTGTCCAGGTCTTGCTGCATTTGAACATGGACTGCTTCAGTATCTGAGGAGTCGTGAATGGCGCTGAACGTTGTGCAATCATCAGCGAATCTCCCCATTTCTGGCCTTGGGTCAGTACAAATCAGCACAATGAAATACTATGCATAAGATAGTGGAGGCTGCATTATTCAACATATTTAGAGTGGATCTAGATAAATGGAAGATCAAGTAATAGAGACCTATGGGGAAATGGCACAAAAATGAGTTATAATGATGGAATCATACAGTGCAGAAGAAGCCCTTCAGCCCATCAAGTCTGCACCAGAAAGTGAGAATACCTGAACCCCCATCTATCAGCACTTGACCCATAGCACTGAATGTTATGATTTTCCAAGTGCCCATCCAGCTATTTTTTAATGAATAAGAGGCAACCTGCCTCTACTGCCCTCCCAGGCAGCGCACTCCAGGCACTCACTGTCCACTTTGTTGAAAAAGTTTTCCTCACATCTCCTGAACCTCCTGCCCCTCACCTTGAACCTATGCCTATTTGTGACTGGCTGTTCAAGTGAGGGGAATAACTGCTCCTTCTCCACTCTGTCCATGTCTCTCATAATTTTGTGCGTCTCAATCAGGTCATCCCCCAGTCTTTGTTTCAATAAAAACAACACAAGCTTACACAACTTCTCTTCAAGGTTTCATCCTGGTGAATCTCCTCTACATCCCCTCCAGTGCAATTAAATCTTTCATATAATATGAGTTGAGGCCATGATGAGAGGTTACACGACATCAGGTTATGGTCCAGCAGGTTTTTTGAAATCACGAGCTTTCGGAACACTGCTCCTTCATCAGGTGAAATGAGTTAAGATTGGCATTGATCAGCCATGATTGTATTGAATGGTGGGGCCCACTCCTGCTCTATTTCTAGTGTTCTTGTGTATGACAGATCATTGATGAAGCATAGAACATAAAAAAAAACTACAGCACAAGCAGGCCCTTCAGTCCATAAGTTGCACCGATTTATATCTCTACCTACTAAGCTTACCTATAACCTTCAATCCTATTAAGTCCCATGTATTCATCCACAAGTCTTTTAAAAGACCCTATCGAATCAACTACCACTGACAACAGCCGATTCCACTCACCCATCACCCTCTGAATGAAAGAAACATAGCCCTGACATCTCCTTTGTACCTACTCCCCAGCACCTTAAACCTGCGTTCTCTTGTGGCAGCTATTTCAGTTTTGGGAAAAAGCCTCTTGAGAATCCATTCGATCAATACATCTCAATATCTTATACACCTCTATCAGGTCACCCCTCATTCTTCGTCTCTCTAAGGAGAAAAGACCTAGCTCTCTCAACTTATCCTCATAAGGCATGCCCCCCAATCCAGGCAACATCCTTGTAAATCTCCTCTGCACCCTTTCTATGGCTTCCACATCCTTTCTGTAATGAAGCGACCAGAACGGAGCACAGTACTCCAAGTGGGGTCTGACCAGAGTCTTATAAAGCTGCAGCATTATCTCCCGACTGCTAAACTCAATTCCTCGATTGATGAAGGCCAAGGCACCGTACGCCTTCATAACCACAGCCTCTACCTGCGAAGCCGATTTGAGAGTCCTATGAAGCCGGACCCCAAGATCCTTCTGATCTTCCACACTGCTAAGAGTCTTGCCCTTAATGTTGTATTCCATCATGCCATTTAACCTGCCAAAATGTACCACTACACATTTATCCATATGTCCCTTCTCCACCCAGTTTTGCATCCTATCTACGTCATATGTGTACGAAAAAAGTTGATTTGCTGGTTAAGAAGAAAAAGGAGGCTTATGTCAGGATGAGGCTTGAAGGCTCAGTTAGTGCAATGGATAGCTATAGATTAGCCAGGAAGGAGCTAAAAAGTGAATTGAGGAGAGCTAAGAGGGGACACGAGAAGATGTTGGCTGATAGGATTAAGGAGAATCCTAAAGCTTTCTTTCGATATGTTAAGAATAGAAGATTGGTTAGGGCAAGATTAGGGCCAGTCATAGACAGCAGTGGGAAGTTGTGCGTGGAGCCTGAAGAGATTGGTGAGGCACTGAATAAATATTTCTCTTCGGTATTCACGCAGAGTGCTGGAAATGTAGCTATGGAGAACACTGAGGTACAGGGTTGCAAATTGGGAAGTATTGTAGTAGATAGGGAGGATGTGCTAGAAATTCTCGAGGGTTTGAAGTTGGATAAGTCCCCTGGGCCGGACGGGATTTACCCTAGGATTCTCTGGGAGGCAAGAGAGGAGATTGCAGAGCCTCTGGCTCTGATCTTCAGGTCCTCGTTGGTTACGGGTGTGGTTCCGGAGGACTGGAGGATAGCGAATGTGGTCCCATTGTTTAAGAAGGGGAAGAGAGACCTTCCTGGGAATTATAGGCCAGTGAGTCTTACTTCTGTGGTGGGCAAGGTATTGGAGAGAATTATTAGGGATAGGATTTATAGTTATTTAGAGAGAAATGAATTGATTGGGGATAGTCAGCATGGTTTCGTGAAGGGTAGGTCATGCCTTACTAACCTCATTGAGTTTTTTGAGAAAGTGACCAAAGAGGTGGATGGGGGTAAGGCGGTTGATGTAGTATATATGGACTTTAGTAAGGCGTTTGATAAGGTGGCCCATGGAAGACTTCTACAGAAAATGCAGATGTGTGGAATAGAGGGTGATTTAGCTAATTGGATTAGGAATTGGCTGGCAGATAGAAGACAGAGGGTGGTGGTTGATGGGAGATATTCATCGTGGAGTTCGGTGACAAGTGGTGTGCCTCAGGGGTCTGTTTTGGGGCCCCTGCTGTTTGTAATTTTTATAAATGATCTGGATGAGGGTATTGAGGGATGGATCAGTAAATTTGCAGATGACACTAAAGTCGGTGGAGTGGTAGATAGTGAAGAGGGGTGTTATAGTTTACAGAGTGACTTGGACAAGTTGCAGAGCTGGGCCGAGAGGTGGCAAATGGAGTTTAATGTGGAAAAGTGTGAGGTAATGCACTTTGGCAGGAACAATAAATGTGTAGAGTATAGGGCTAATGGTAGGGCTCTTAATAGTGTTGAGGAACAGAAGGATCTTGGTGTATGTGTCAATAGATCCCTGAAAGTAGGCAGTCAAGTGGATAAAGTTGTTAAGAAGGCATATGGAGTCTTAGCTTTTATTGGTAGGGGGATTGAATTTAGGAGCCGCAACATCATGTTGCAACTGTACAAAACTCTAGTGCGGCCGCACTTGGAGTATTGTGTGCAGTTCTGGTCCCCACATTATAAGAAAGATGTGGAGGCATTGGAGAGGGTACAGAGGAGGTTTACCAGGATGTTGCCTGGTATGGAGGGCAGGTCCTATGAAGAGAGGTTGAAGGATTTGAGGTTGTTTTCGTTAGAAAGGAGGCGGCTAAGAGGGGATCTTATTGAAGCATATAAGATGATTAGAGGTTTAGATAGGGTGGACAGTGATAGCCTTTTTCCTAGGATGGAGAAAGCTAGCACGAGGGGACACAGCTTTAAATTAAGGGGTATGAGTTATAGGACGGATATCAGAGGTAGGTTCTTTACTCAAAGAGTGATTAGGGAGTGGAATGCCCTGCCTGCAGCTGTTGTAGATGCGCCAAGTTTGGTGGCGTTTAAGAGGTTAGTTGATAAGTATATGGAAGAGAAGGGAATGGTTTAGTTTGGAGGGGCATTGCTTTTTATTTTGGTCGGCACAACATCGAAGGCCGAAGGGCCTGTTCTGTGCTGTAATGTTCTATGTTCTATATTGCAACTTCTGACATCCTTCCAAACTATCAACAATATCTCCAACCTTGTCATCAGCAAACTTACCAACCTATCCCTCCACTTCCTCGTCCAAGTCGTTTATGAAAATTATAACCAGCAAGGGTCCCAGAACGGATCCCCGGGGCACTCCCCTGGTGACCAACCTCCATGCGGAAAAAGACCCATCTACAATCACACTCTGCCTTCCGTGGGCAAGCCAGTTCTGGATCCACAAAGCAACATCCCCTTGGATCTCATGCCCCCTCACTTTCTCAGTAAGTCTTGCATAGGGACCTTATCGAACACTTTTCTGAAGTCCATATAAACCACATCCACCGCTCTTCCTTCCTCAATGTGTTTAGTCACATTTTCAAAAAACTCAACCAGGCTTTTGACAAAGCCATGCTGACTACTTTTGATCATACTTACTTCTCTAATTGTTCATGAATCCAGTCTCTCAGGATGTTTTCCATCAACTTACCAACCACTGAGGTTAGACTCACTGGTCAATAATTTCCTGGGATATCCCTGTTCCCTTCCTTTAATATAGGAACCAGCTGGATATGAAGCAGCTGAACGTGATCAAACCGAGGACACTAACCTGAGGGACTCCTGCAGTGATGTCCTGGAACCGAGCTAATTGACCTTCTGTCACCACAACCGTCATTTTTTGTGCTGGGTATGACTCCAACCGGCGGAGAGTTTTCCTGACTCCCATTGATTCCGGTTTTGCTCGGGCTCCTTGATGCGACACTCGGTCAAATGTGGCCTTGATGTCAGGGGCTGTCACTCTCACCTCATCTCTGGAATTCAGCTCTTTTGTCCGTGTTTGAACCAAGGCTGTAATGAGGTCAGGAGCTGAGTAACCCTGCCAAAACCCAAACTGGGCATCACTGAGCAGGTTATTGCTGAGCAAATGCTGCTTGATAGTACTGTTGATGGTCCCTTCCATCACTTTACTGATGATCGAGAGTAGACTGATAAGCAGTAATTGGTCAGGTTGGATTTGTCCTGTTTTTTGTGTACAGGACATACCTGGGCAATTTTCCACATTGCCGGGTAGATGCCAGTGCTATAACCATACTGGAAAAGCTTGGATAGGGGAGCAGCAAGTTCTGGAACACAAGTCTTCAGTACAATTGCTGGAATATTGTCAGAGTCCATTGCCTTTGCAGTATTCAGTGCCATGAATTCTTTTTTGATAAAATGTGAAGTGAAGTGAATTGAATTGGCTGAAAACAACACATGAGATGATGGGGACCACTGGAGGAGGCCGAGATGGATCATCCATTTGGCATTTCCAGCTGAAAATTGCTGCAAATATTTTAGTCTTATCTTTTATACTGATGTGCTAGACTCCTCCATCACTGAGGATGGGGATATTTGTGGAGCCTCCTCCTCCAGTGAGTTGTTTAATTGTCCACCACCATTCATGGCTAGATGTGGCAGGACTGCAGAGCTTAGCTCTCATCTGTTGGCTGTGAAATTGCTTAGCTCTGTCTTTCATTTGCTGCTTTTGCTGTTTGACATGCAAGTAATCCTGAGTTGAAGTTTCACCAGGTTAACATCTCATTATTTGTTATCCATGGTACTGCTCCTGGCATGCCCTCCTGCACTCTCCAATGAATCAGGGTTGATCTCCTGGTTTGATGGCAATAGTTGAGTGGGAGATATGCTGGGCCATGAGGTTACAGATTGTACTGGAGTACAATTCCGTTGCTGTTAATTGAATTTGGAGTCTGGAGCCTGTTGTTTTGGTGATAGTGACCACAATTCGGTTACGTTCACCTTAGTGATGGACAGGGATAGGCATGAAGCTGGGGGCTGTAGTTATAGCTGGGGGAAGGGTAATTATGAGGCCATCAGGAGAGAATTAGGGTGCGTAGATTGGACTAGGGAACTACAGGGACTGGGAACATCTGGAATGTGGTGCTTATTCAAGGAGCAGCTGCTGAGAGTCCTTGATAAGTATGTCCCTGTCAGGCAGGGAGGAAATGGACGAGTAAGAGAGCCTTGGTGTACGAAAAGAGTTGATTTGCTGGTTAAGAAGAAAAAGGAGGCTTATGTCAGGATGAGGCTTGAAGGCTCAGGTAGTGCAATGGATAGCTATAGATTAGCTAGGAAGGAGGTAAAAAGTGAATTGAGGAGAGCTAAGAGGGGACACGAGAAGATGTTGGCTGATAGGATTAAGGAGAATCCTAAAGCTTTCTTTCGATATGTTAAGAATAGAAGATTGGTTAGGGCAAGATTAGGGCCAGTCATAGACAGCAGTGGGAAGTTGTGCGTGGAGCCTGAAGAGATTGGCGAGGCACTGAATAAATATTTCTCTTCGGTATTCACGCAGAGTGCTGGAAATGTAGCTGTGGAGAGCACTGAGGTACAGGGTTGCAAATTGGGGAGTATTGTAGTAGATAGGGAGGATGTGTTAGAAATTCTCGAGGGTTTGAAGTTGGATAAGTCCCCTGGGCCGGACGGGATTTACCCTAGGATTCTCTGGGAGGCAAGAGAGGAGATTGCAGAGCCTCTGGCTCTGATCTTCAGGTCCTCGTTGGTTACGGGTGTGGTTCCGGAGGACTGGAGGATGGCGAATGTGGTCCCATTGTTTAAGAAGGGGAAGAGAGACCTTCCTGGGAATTATAGGCCAGTGAGTCTTACTTCTGTGGTGGGCAAGGTATTGGAGAGAATTATTAGGGATAGGATTTATAGTTATTTAGAGAGAAATGAATTGATTGGGGATAGTCAGCATGGTTTCGTGAAGGGTAGGTCATGCCTTACTAACCTCATTGAGTTTTTTGAGAAAGTGACCAAAGAGGTGGATGGGGGTAAGGCGGTTGATGTAGTATATATGGACTTTAGTAAGGCGTTTGATAAGGTGGCCCATGGAAGACTTCTACAGAAAATGCAGATGTGTGGAATAGAGGGTGATTTAGCTAATTGGATTAGAAATTGGCTGGCAGATAGAAGACAGAGGGTGGTGGTTGATGGGAGATTTTCTTCGTGGAGTTCGGTGACGAGTGGTGTGCCTCAGGGGTCTGTTTTGGGGCCCCTGCTGTTTGTAATTTTTATAAATGATCTGGATGAGGGTATTGAGGGATGGATCAGTAAATTTGCAGATGACACTAAAGTCGGTGAAGTGGTAGATAGTGAAGAGGGGTGTTATAGTTTGCAGAGTGACTTGGACAAGTTGCAGAGCTGGGCCGAGAGGTGGCAAATGGAGTTTAATGTGGAAAAGTGTGAGGTAATGCACTTTGCAGGAACAATAAATGTGTAGAGTATAGGGCTAATGGTAGGGCTCTTAATAGTGTTGAGGAACAGAAGGATCTTGGTGTATGTGTCAATAGATCCCTGAAAGTAGGCAGTCAAGTGGATAAAGTTGTTAAGAAGGCTTATGGAGTCTTAGCTTTTATTGGTAGGGGGATTGAATTTAGGAGCCGCAGCATCATGTTGCAACTGTACAAAACTCTAGTGCGGCCGCACTTGGAGTATTGTGTGCAGTTCTGGTCCCCACATTATAAGAAAGATGTGGAGGCATTGGAGAGGGTACAGAGGAGGTTTACCAGGATGTTGCCTGGTATGGAGGGCAGGTCCTATGAAGAGAGGTTGAAGGATTTGAGGCTGTTTTCGTTAGAAAGGAGGCGGCTAAGGGGGGATCTTATTGAAACATATAAGATAATTAGAGGTTTGGATAGGGTGGACAGTGATAGCCTTTTTCCTAGGATGGAAAAAGCTAGCACGAGAGGACACAACTTTAAATTAAGGGGTATGAGTTATAGGACGGATATCAGAGGTAGGTTCTTTACTCAAAGAGTGATTAGGGAGTGGAATGCCCTGCCTGCAGCTGTTGTAGATGCGCCAAGTTTGGTGGCGTTTAAGAGGTTAGTTGATAAGTATATGGATGAGAAGGGAATGGTTTAGTTAGGAGGGGCATTGCTTTTTATTTTGGTCGGCACAACATCGAGGGCCGAAGGGCCTGTTCTGTGCTGTATTGTTCTATGTTCTATGTTCTATGTTTACTTGATGAGGTTCTCAGACATTTGAAGGATGTGCTATTTGAATCGTAGAAGGACTTGGGCCTTGAGAGTCATCTTCTGTACACACCATATTTTCTGTGCCTGCCAGAGAAGCAGGGTTTACTTCCCCAGTAAACGATCTCCTGCTGGGGGTGGGGGTCACACTGTCAATGCCAGCCCACTCTGCAAAATAGAGGAAGTGCATCTGTCAGTGGCTGTGCCCACACGGGAGGTGGTGTCAACAGGGGAGACCCGCTAAGTCCCAGCATAACTGAGACAGACTGCGTGGATCCTACACGTCTCTTGTAACACATGGATAGTGCAGTACTTGCAATAGCTGATGGTGTTTGTGCAAAACGTAACATCCAGCCAGCAATACACACCACAGTGAGAGAAACTCAATCTATAGTCCTGTACGTTCTCCTGTAGAAAAGGGCTGTGAAAAATCTCAGTAGGTCTGGCAGGTTTCACATTCCACTTTCCACAGTAATATTTTTTTTTGCCCTGGTCCTACATCAATCCTAGCTGCATACCGACGTAATCTCTTTGGTCATCAATGCATATTCTCCTTCAATATCTTTCCCCAAAGAGTAGCTGATGTTCTGTTCAATAGCTTGTATCAGTCAGCCCTGGCAGCAATATTTTGAAAAAGACGTATGACACAGTGCCACACAACAGACTTGAACATAGAACATAGAACATAGAACATAGAACATAGAACAATACAGCACAGAACAGGCCCTTCGGCCTTCGATGTTGTGCCGACCAAAAATAAAAAGCAATGCCCCTCCTACCTAAACCATTCCCTTCTCTTCCATATACTTATCAACTAACCTCTTAAACGCCACCAAACTTGGCGCATCTACAACAGCTGCAGGCAGGGCATTCCACTCCCTAATCACTCTTTGAGTAAAGAACCTACCTCTGATATCCGTCATATAACTCATACCCCTTAATTTAAAGCTGTGTCCCCTCGTGCTAGCATTCTCCATCCTAGGAAAAAGGCTATCGCTGTCCACCCTATCTAAACCTCTAATCATCTTATATGCATCAATAAGATCCCCTCTTAGCCGCCTCCTTTCTAACGAAAACAACCTCAAATCCTTCAACCTCTCTTCATAGGACCTGCCTCCATACCAGGCAACATCCTGGTAAACCTCCTCTGTACCCTCTCCAATGCCTCCACATCTTTCTTATAATGTGGGGACCAGAACTGCACACAATACTCCAAGTGCGGCCGCACTAGAGTTTTGTACAGTTGCAACATGATGCTGCGGCTCCTAAATCCAATCCCCCTACCAATAAAAGCTAAGACTCCATATGCCTTCTTAACAACTTTATCCACTTGACTGCCTACTTTCAGGGATCTATTGACACATACACCAAGATCCTTCTGTTCCTCAACACTATTAAGAGCCCTACCATTAGCCCTATACTCTACACATTTATTGTTCCTGCCAAGTGCATTACCTCACACTTTTCCACATTAAACTCCATTTGCCACCTCTCGGCCCAGCTCTGCAACTTGTCCAAGTCACTCTGTAAACTAAAACACCCCTCTTCACTATCTACCACACCACAAACTTTAGTATCATCTGCAAATTTACTGATCCATCCCTCAATAACCTCATCCAGATCATTTATAAAAATTACAAACAGCAGGGGCCCCAAAACAGACCCCTGAGGCACACCACTCGTCACCGAACTCCACGATGAATATCTCCCATCAACCCCACCCTCTGTCTTCTATCTGCCAGCCAATTTCTAATCCAATTAGCTAAATCACCCTCTATTCCACACATCTGCATTTTCTGTAGAAGTCTTCCATGGGCCACCTTATCAAAAGCCTTACTAAAGTCCATAACTTGAGAAAAGTTAAAGCTGATGGAATAAAAGGAACAGCAGCAACATGGATAGGAAACTTGCCGAATAATAGGAAGAGGGTAATGGTCAATGGATATTGTTCCATCTGGAGGAATGTTTCTAGTGGAATTCCCCAGATTAGGACCCTTGCATTTCCGATATTTATTAATGAGTGAATGAATCCTGATTGTGTTGAATGGCGCACGCGCGCATGCACACATATTCTGGGAATGATTGCTTCTGTTCCTGTTTCTGATATTAGGGATTTGTTGTGCACTTATGACAATCCAGCTATTCCACTGACCAATACTATCTGCCTCCACTTTGTTCTACAGTTATGCTGGTTGTCTGTGGGGCATTAGTGAATGGACCTTATTCATTAATCACAACTGCAGTGTCTGCTGATTTGGTGAGTAACATGAGCCTTCTCACTATAACAACACAACATCAATGTCCAAGGATGCTTCAGAGCACTAATTGTAAAAAGAATCATAGAACATAGAACATTACAGCGCAGTACAGGCCCTTCGGCCCTCGATGTTGCGCCGGCCAGTGGAACCTCTAACCTAAACTATTCCAATATCATCCATATGCCTATCCACTGACCATTTGAATGCCCCCAAAGTAGGCGAGTTCACAACTGCTGCAGGCAGGGCATTCCACGCCCTCACCACCCTCTGTGTAAAGAACCTGCCTCTGACATCCGTCCTATAACTACCACCTCTTAATTTAAAGTTATGTCCCATCGTGTTGGTCATCACCATCCGAGGAAAAAGGCTCTCACTATCCACCCTATCCAGTCCTTTGATCATCTTACACGCCTCAATTAGGTCACCGCGTAACCTTCTTCTCTCTAATGAAAATAACCTCAGGTCCCTCAGCCTTGCCTCATAAGGCCTTCCCACCATACCAGGCAACATCCTGGTAAACCTCCTCTGCACCCTTTCCAATGCTTCCACATCTTTCTTGTAATGCGGCGACCAGAACTGTACGCAATACTCCAAGTGCGGCCGCACCAGAGTTTTGTACAGTTGTAACATAACCTCACAGCTCCTAAATTCAATCCCTCTACCAATAAAAGCTAACACACCATACGCCTTCTTAACAACTTTATCAACCTGGGTGCCAACTTTCAAAGAGCTATGTACTTGTACCCCAAGATCCCTCTGCTCGACAACACTATTAAGGATCCTTCCATTAGCCCTATATTTCATATGCCTGTTATTCCTACCAAAGTGAATCACTCACACTTATCCGTATTGAATTCCATTTGCCACCTCACGGCCCAGCTCTGCAACCTATCTATGTCCCTCTGCAAACTGTAACATCCATCCTCGCTGTCTAAAACTCCCCCCACTTTGGTATCGTCAGCAAATTTACTAATCCAACCCTCTACACCGTCATCTAGGTCATTTATAAAAATGACAAACAGCAGTGTCCCCAAAACAGATCCTTGAGGTACACCACTTGTAACTGCACTCCAGGTTGAATATTTCCCATCAACCACCACCCTCTGTCTTCTATCAGCTAGCCAATTCCTAATCAAAACTGCTAAATCACCTTCAATCCCATGCATCTGCACTTTCTGCAGTAGCCTACCATGGGGAACCTTATCAAACGCTTTGCTAAAATCCATATACACTACATCAACTGCCTTACCCTTATCTACCTCTTTGGTCACCTCATCAAAAAACTCAATAAGGTTTGTGAGGCACGACCTACCCTTCACAAAACCGTGCTGACTATCCCTAATCAATTTATTTCTCTCTAGATGCTTATAAATCCTATCCTTATAATTCTTTCCAAGACTTTGCCCACAACAGAAGTCAGGCTCACCGGTCTATAATTTCCAGGATGGTCCCTACTCCCCTTTTTGAACAAAGGACAACATTTGCCATCCTCCAGTCTTCCGGCACTATACCTGTAGCCAACGACGACATGAAGATCAAAGCCAAAGGCTCTGCAATCTCCTCTCTAGCCTCCCAGAAAATCCTAGGGTAAATCCCATCTGGCCCAGGGGACTTATCAATTTTCATACCCTCAAGATTCGCTAACACCTCCTCCTTATGAACCTCAATCCTGCCCAGTCTACAACCTGGTACCGCAGTATTCTCCCCGACAACATTGTCTTTCTCCTGCGTGAATACTGACGAAAAATACTCATTCAGTGTCTCTCCTATCTCCTCAGGCTCCACGCACAACTTCCCACTGCTATCTCTGACTGGCCCTAATCTTGCCCTACCCAATCTTTTATTATTTATATACCTGTAAAAAGCTTTAGGATTCTCCTTAATCCTATCCGCCAAAGTCTTCTCGTGTCATCTTCACAACTCCCTCTTTAACTCCTTCCTGGCTGATTTATAGCTCTCTATTGCCCTAACTGAGCCTTCACGTCTCATCATTATATAAGCCTCCTTCTTCCTCTTCACCAGAGATTCAACTTTCCTAGTACACCATGGTTCCCTCACTTGACCACTTCTTCCCTGCCTGGCAGGTACATATTCATTAAGGACAAGCAGAAGCTGTTCCTTAAATATGCTCCACATTTCAGATGTCCCCAGCCCCTGCAATATCCTGCTCCACCCTATGCATCCTAAATCTCTCCTAATAGCCTCATAATTACCTTTCCCCAGCTATAACTACTGTTATTCGGTATGTGCCCATCCCTTTCCATCACTAAGGTAAACGTAACCGAATTGTGGTCACTATCACCAAAGTGCACACCCACCTCCAAGTCTAACACCTGGTCTGGTTCATTACCCAGTACCAAATCCAATATACCCTCGCCTCTTGTTGGTCTATCTACATACTGAGTCATGAAACCTTCCTGCACACATTGAACAAAAACTGACCCCTCTAACGTACTTGAACTATAGCTTTTCCAATCGATATTAGAAAAGTTAAAGTCCCTCATTACAACTACCCTGTTACTTTCACACCTATCCAGGATCAACTTTGCAATCCCTTCCTCTACTTCTCTGGAACTTTTTGGAGGCCTATAAAAAACTCCCAACAGTGTGACAAACTTCACCCATTTGAAGAAGCACCCTAAACAAGGGAGAGAGATGGAGATGTTTTGGGAGAAATGTGCTTAGTTGTGGGTGAAGGACAAGATGGTAATTGTGGGCAAAAGGCAGAGGCATACAGAGATCATGGAGGGTTGTAGACTGGAGCTGTTTCTCCAACTTAGCTCTCACTTCTATCCACCATTGCTGCAATGTTTCAGCAACTCTTTCACTCAATGTCTGTACCTCTCCACCTGAGAGCCAGCTGTTCCCTCCCTCTGACATCTATTCCATTATTTGCCAGCTGTTTCAGTCCAGAAACTGTGATATCCAACTGAATCTTGTGGTTTGATTCCAACTCACTCACTCCTGAGCAATTCTCATTTTAAATGCTGTTATGTGTGACTGATAGAAGGGGAAATGTTTGAGCTTTTGTGTGCGCCTGACTTTGAGAGCTGGCGGCCTGTATTAGAAAGGCTGGATAATCCCAAAGGTTGTCAGTAGGAATTCTGATCTTTAATTCTGGAATTGTTTCTGATTTTAGGGCACACACAAGAGTTTAATGGGAAACTCCAAAGCTTTGTCCACAGTAACTGCAATCATTGATGGCACCGGTTCCATAGGTAGGTCTGTGAACACATCCCCAACCTTCCTTGCTTTGATACCTTGCTCAGTTAACACCAGTTAGCCCCTCTCTATCCGTCTATGTGTAGATTAAAATTTCCCGTGGTAATTGCTGTACCTTTCTGAAAAGCTCCCACTCTTTTATATCTCACCCTGCTGTGTGATTACTATTAAGCAGCCTGTGCACCACTCCCACAAGTGATTTCTTGTTTTTATTCAATCTCTCTACACAAACTGCTTCTCCATCCTGGCTTCCTGAATTTAGACCATCTCCCTCTATTGTGCTAATGTTGTCTTTAATTACCCAGAGCTGCCACCCCTCCTCTTTCTCCTCCTAACTTTCTATCCTTCCTAAATATGATAAATCCTTCAATATTTACCTCCTAATCTCAGTGGTCCTGTAGCCACATCTCTGTAGTAGCTATCAGATCATACGTAACGCAAACAGAGAT
Organism: Sphyrna mokarran; assembly: GCA_024679065.1. Lineage (NCBI taxonomy): Eukaryota > Metazoa > Chordata > Chondrichthyes > Carcharhiniformes > Carcharhinidae > Sphyrna > Sphyrna mokarran. The sequence continues at coordinate 1,538,465 of JAGIQG010000013.1, read as the reverse complement.
TAATATCAGTTCATCTGATTTGTTTAGAGTGTTAGAAGTTTGTACTTTTATTATTTCTCTAGACTTGTGTATTGATTTACTCTTAGATTTATACTTCCTGTTTGTTCCTCACTCATCTGATGAAGGCTCTGAAAGCTCGTGATACCAAATAATCTGTTGGACTTTAACCTGGTGTTATGAGACTTCTTACTGTTTCATCCTGTCTTGGTTTGTTTATCATTTTCCATATTAATACCGTCCTCTCTTCCCTTGTCTCGACTCTTTGATGTATCACAGCTGTCCGTGTTTGCTTTCTCACCCCAGCTGTTTAATTCTGAGGCATCTTTATATCGCAAGATATGTGGTCCCAGCATGGTTCAAATCATCCCAACAGTACAGCCTCCTTTCCCCAGCACTGCTGCTAATGCGTCATGAACTGAACCCACTTCTCCCACACGAGTCATTAAACCATGTGTTCATCACTCTAATTTTCGATACCCAATGCCAATTTGCAGCAGGTCAGGTAATAATGCAGAGATTCTAACCTTGGTGATTCTGTTGTTTAATTTAGTGCAGAGCTTCTCAAACTGCCTGTAAAGAATCGCTTATTCCTCTTTATCTATTTTATTGGTACTTACGTGGACCATGACAACGGGGTCTTCTCCCTCCCACTGCAAGTTCCTGATCAGCTTGGAACAGAAATCCCAAATCCTGGCACTGAGCAGGGAACAGAGCCACCTGGTTGCAAAGAACAATGTCAATCTCCCTCACTACCCTGTACCCTACTGCCTCTGCATTCCTTTATGCTCCCCGCATTTGGACAGCTTTCAGTACCACGGTGCCATAGTCAGTCCGCTCGTCCATCCTGCAGCCTCCACTCTCGTTCAAAAAAGCTGAGAGCACCTCAGATCTATCGGATAATTGCAGGAGCTGGCTCTGCACTCCTGTCTTCTGGGTCTCCTGACCAACTTCACTCAGTCACCTCTTCCTGTCCCTGACTCAACCCAAATCAGAAGATCCTATCCAAAGGAAAGTGACTGCCTGCTGAAACAAAGAATTCAGGTAACTCCTTTCCTGTCCAGGGAAGGACACTGTTGCAGTGTCTGCAGATCAGCCTCCAACTCAGTAACCCTGAGCTACAGAGTTTGCCCTGGATCACACCAGTATCCGGAGCCCCTACGTGCTACAGCAATGACACATCACTAGTCCTGCTTTTATGTTTTAATTAATTACTTAATGATATTTATTTAATGATGTTTTTTAATATTTTATCACCAGTTTGACACTAACTTTAGGACTGGAACAGACCTTAACCACTCACCTGGTACTCACCAAACAGCTAGCTTCTTTCCTTGTGCTAGATCAGAACTAATTCCAACAGGGTGAGAAAGAGCAAACGGACACATAACTCCTTCTGCTTCTCCTCACTAAACTCCCAGGAATGCACCCCGTTCCTCAGCTGCAGTTTGCTTCAGGGCAGTACTGGTAAGACTGATCACTGCACAGTTCTTGTGGAAACGAAGTGCTGGCTTCACACTGAGGAGATTACGTTTGTGCTCCATGTGATAGACTGGGAATACATTCAGCAGCTCCAAACCGGTTACAGATGGAAGGCTGTGATTCATTTGTGTTTTTGAATTTCCCTATCCTTTCATATTATCACTCCTCCCCTCCTCACACTCCACTACATTTCACCTCAATGTGTCTATCCATTTCAGACTTCTCATACTGAAGCTTGTTACTATCCTCGTCACTATCTTCAGTTTTCCAAGTATTGTGTTAGGTGTGATATTCCCCATGGACTCGAATCTAAATCAGAAATATGTATGAAAAGCAGTGATCCCAACCCATCCGTACACCTCTGTTAGGTTAGAAAGGTATCCAATACCTTGCTGTCACACTCTCTTTGCTGTGAAATTGGCAGTAACTTCACTGCTTGTATCCTCGCTGCTCTCAATAGTATCTGGTGCACATTGTTCAGACTTTTCTATTCCCAGAGCTGTGTCAACCTTTTATATATTTCTCCTTTTATTTATTTTCATCCAAATTCATCTATCTCTTGTCCCCTCTCTCCTGCATCATGTCATTTCTATAATTCCATGTCTCTTTCTCCTCCCTGGCTCAGCTTGTAGCTTTGTGACAGCGACTGAGCCTTGTCTCATTCCTCTGAATCTGTCTCCAGTTTGTTTGTAAAATTTTTCTGGAACGTTTGTCTATGTTGAAAGTATAATAGACATATTACTGACTGGAACTGTTGGTGCTTTGTGTTAATATCTTCTCTGCCCATTTTGCTCTCACGTCCCCAGTCCTGCAATTAATGTGTTGCTGAGGTTACCTTTGTGTCTGTACATACAAAGATTTAACAGGCTAATTAATTTTAATGCAGAAAATGCCAATTGAAAGACTGCAGATTGGGAAACATGTTCATTATTCTGAAGAGTATCTATGTTCTGTTAGTATGAGATGTCTCTGAGATAAATGGGTGTCTGTGTGAATAATGTGTGCACTCTCATTGTGCTGCCATGTTCCTATCTTCCTCTTGCTGTAGGTGCTGCTTTAGGGCCTCTGTTAGCAGGCCTCATCTCCCCCTCAGGCTGGAATAATGTCTTTTATATGTTGATGGTCGCAGATGCTTTTGCTTTTTTGGTGAGTATAAATACCATTGTCATTATCACACTCTTAACGGAAGATAGTTTCTTGTATATCATGTATTGAAAACTTTAAAATCTGAGTGACAGGAATCATTGACCAGATTCCAGTTTTGCGACTCAGCTTGACTCAGCCAACAGGTTTCTTCCATTCCGTATCTTTGTGCTTGCCTGACTGATGTTTGACATGCTGCTCTTGAACATTCAGAGCAAAATACCAAGGCATGGATGCCAGGTAAAATCCTATTTCCTCAATGTAGAGAATGTCCGGCCTGTCTGCGGGCACACACTCCACTTGCCCAAGTAGAAATGGAAGTTGCTGATGTTTACCTAGTGAAACTGAGAACATTCCCAGAGTTTGGAAAGCATCCTACTTATCCAAGTTGTCCCAGTGCGCAGGATGAACTGGAGTAGAATGGAGAAGCCGCTGACTCTGTCAGTTATAGACTGATCCTTAAAATCCAGCTTACTCACTGCCCAGTTAACCTCTGACCCATGTGTCCAATAATCTGGAAGCCTGAACAATTATTGCACAAAACGTGTTTGTGTCTCACTCCAGCAGTCTTTAGGCTTGGAAAAGATAAACCTAGAATAAAAAAGCTGCAATTAGTAAAAACTGTTCCAAGTGCCAAAATAAACCCATTTGATCAGCAGATATACTTTAGCAAAGGATACCCCTGGCGTTAATTCCGGCCACTTATTCCCCCCATCCCTTGTCTGTACTAATTCCGGCCACTACACGATTCCAGTTGTGCACTAATTCCAAAAATAAAATTCCATCCAGAAATTCCCAAAGTCTGTCTCCCATCGACAAAGTACAAGTCAGGAGTGTGATGGAATACTGAGCTCCAAAAACACCATCCTGGACAATGCTCCATGACGTGAGGCTTTGGTGTAGAATTTGCTGTATGTGTTGTAATTCTCTCTGGAACATTCCTGATGATGACTCTGAAAACAATGCAACAGTTCTTGCATTTAAAATTTTATTTCAAAAGTAACATCAGAGGTGTAAAAATGGGAGAATCCAAGTGAGTATTCATTACAAAGCAGCAATGTTCTGTTAGAAAAGCTAACTGTTGTCTCAGCATGAAAATCTTCATTGTTTCATAGCAGATTTTCCTCATTGAAATTGGATTGCTTTCATTTCAGCTACTGATGCGTCTGGTACTGAGGGAGCTTCATATCAAGGGGCCAATGACAGATCAGACTGAGTAAGTGACATCAGTTCAGATATTGAAGCAGGAACTTCAATGAGGATGTCCCAACTGCTGCAGTATTCCTGTAGATTAAACAGCAGCAACAGAATTCTGACTATTCCTCATGGAAATAGAGGATGTTGCAGAAAGCAGATCAGGGATTAGATATAGATATATAGATATAGAACATTACAACACAGAACAGGCCCTTCGGCCTTCGATGTTGTGCCGACCAAAATAAAAAGCAATGCCCCTCCAAACTAACCCATTCCCTTCTCTTCCATATACTTATCAACTAACCTCTTAAACGCCACCAAACTTGGCGCATCTACAACAGCTGCAGGCAGGGCATTCACTCCCTAATCACTCTTTGAGTAAAGAACCTACCTCTGATATCCGTCCTATAACTCATACCCCTTAATTTAAAGTTGTGTCCCCTCGTGCTAGTTTTCTCCATCCTAGGAAAAAGGCTATCACTGTCCACCCTATCTAAACCTCTAATAATCTTATATGTTTCGATTAGGTCCCCTCTTAGCCGCCTCCTTTCTACGAAAACAACCTCAAATCCCTCAGCCTCTCTTCATAAGACCTGCCCTCCATACCAGGCAACATCCTGGTAAACCTCCTCTGTACCCTCTCCAATGCCTCCACATCTTTCTTATAATGTGGGGGCCAGAACTGCACACAATACTCCAAGTGCGGCCGCACTAGAGTTTTGTACAGTTGCAACATTATGCTGCGGCTCCTAAATTCAATCCCCCTACCAATAAAAGCTAAGACTCCATATGCCTTCTTAACAACTTTATCCAATTGACTGCCTACTTTCAGGGATCTATTGACACATACACCAAGATCCTTCTGTTCCTCAACACTATTAAGAGCCCTACCATTAGCCCTATACTCTACACATTTATTGTTCCTGCCAAAGTGCATTACCTCACACTTTTCACATTAAACTCCATTTGCCACCTCTCGGCCCAGCTCTGCAACTTGTCCAAGTCCCTCTGCAAACTAGAACACCCCTCTTCACTATCTACCACTCCCCCGACTTTAGTGTCATCTGCAAATTTACTAATCCATCCTTCAATACCCTCATCCAGATCATTTATAAAAATTACAAACAGCAGGGGCCCCAAAAAAGACCCCTGAGGCACAACACTCGTCACCGAACTCCACGATGAATATCTCCCATCAACCACCACCCTCTGTCTTCTATCTGCCAGCCAATTCCTAATCCAATTCGCTAAATCACCCTCTATTCCACACATCTGCATTTTCTGTAGAAGTCTTCCATGGGCCACCTTATCAAACGCCTTACTAAAGTCCATATATACTACATCAACCGCCTTACCCCCATCCACCTCTTTGGTCACTTTCTTGGGACAGGTACATGAGGAAGGCCCCAGATGCCCAAGTACATCTTCATCTGACCGTCTCTTCCCCTGTCCCTGCACAAAAGGCTGAGGTCATATACTAATCAACTGGAGAACAGCTTCTTCCCTGCTTTGAATGGACTTACTTTATATTAAGTTGATCTTTCTCTACAACCTAGCTATGACTGTAACACTACATTCTGCACCCTCTCCTTTCCCTCTCCCCTATGTGCTCTGTGAATGATGTACTTTGTATAATGTGCAAGAAACAATACTTTTCACTCTATCCCAGTATGTAACAATAATAAATCAAATCAAATTAGGTGGGAATGAGAGTTGTGTCGAGGATGTAAGGAGGCTCCAAGGGGATTTGGACAGGCTAAATGAATGGGTAACAGTGATGTAGATGAATATACTTGTGTGAAATTATCCACATTGATAAAAGAACAGAAAGACACAGTATTTGTTAAATGGTGTGGGCTGGGAAATATTGATGTCGGAAGGGTTTTCGGTGTCCTTATTCCTGAGTCACTAAAAGCTAGTGTGCTAGTGGAGCAAGAATTTGAAAGGCAAACGGTAAGTTGACCTGCATCACAAGGAGATTTGAGTACACGAATAAAGATTCTTTGCTGCAGTTGGAAAGAACCTTGGTGAGAGCTCACACAGAACATTGTGTACAGTTTTAGTCTCAGAGTCATAGAAGTTTACAGCATGGAAACAGGCCCTTCAGCCCAACTTGTCCATGCCACCCTTTTTTTAAAACCCCAAAACTAATCCCAATTACCTGCATTTGGCTCATATCCCTCTATACCTATGGTAGCCATGTAACTATCTAAATGCTTTTTAAAAGATAAAATTGTACCCACCTCTACTACTACCTCTGGCAGCTTGTTCCAGACACTCACCACCCTCTGTCTGAAAAAAATTGCCCATCTGGACACTCTTGTATCTCTCCCCTCTCACCTTAAACCTTTGCCCTCTAGTTTTAGACTCCCTACCTTTGGGAAAAGATATTGACTATCTTGCTGATCTGTGCCTCGTTATTTTATAGACCTCTATAAGATCACCCCTCAGCTTCCTACGCTGCAGAGAAAAAAGTCCCCGTCTATCCAGCCCCTCCTTATAACTCAATCCCTCAAGTTCCTATAGCATCCTAGTAAATTTTTTTGCGCTCTTTCTAATTTAATAATATCCTTTCTGTAATAGGGTGACCAGAACTGCACACAGTATTCCAAGTGTGACCTTACCAATGTCTTGTACAACTTCAACAAGACATCCCAACTCCTGTATTCAATGTTCTGACCAATGAAACCAAACATGTCGAACGCCTCCTTCATTACTCTGTCTACCTGTGACTTTTCTTTCAAGGAGCTATGAACATGTATCCCTAGATCTCTTTGTTCTGTAACTCTCCCCAATGCCCTACCATTAACTACCAAAATGCTTCGCCTTACATTTATCTAAATTAAACTTCATCTTCCATTCGTCAGCCCACTGGCCCAATTGATCAAGATTGCGATGCAAACGGAGATAACTTACTTCACTGTCTACTATGCCACTAATCTTAATTTCATCTGCAAACTTACTAACCATGCCTTCTATATTCTCATCCAAATCATTAATATAAATAATAAATAACAGTGAACCCAGCATTGAATCTTGAGGCACACCGCTGGTCACATGCCTTCAGTTTGAAAAATAACCCTCTACAACCTCTCTCTGGCTTCTGTCAAGAAGCCAATTTTGTGTCCATTTACATACCTCACCCTGGATCCTGTGAGATTTAACTTTATGCAACAACCTACCAGGTGGTACCTCGTCAAAGGCCTTGCTAAAGTCCATTAGACAACATCAACTGCACTGCCCTCATCTACCTTCTTGGTTACCCCTTCAAAAACTCAATTAAATTTGTGAGACATGATTTTCTACTCCCAAAGCTAAGCTGACTGTCCTAATCAATCCTTGAATCTCTAAATGCCTGTAGATCCTATCTCTGAAAATACTTTCCAACAATTTACCCACCACAGATGTGAGGCTCACTGGCCTGTACTTCCCAGGCTTTTCCTTGCAGCCCTTTTTAAACAAAGGCACAACGTTTGACACTCTTCAATCTTCAGGCTCCTCACTTGTGATTATCGATGATTCAAATATCTCGGCTAAGGGACCCACAATTTCTTCCTCCAGCTTCCCACGATGTCCGGGGATTCACTTCTTCAGGTCCTGGGAATTTATCTACCTTAATGCACTTTAAGACTTCTAGCATCACCACCTCTGTAATATGTACACTCCTCAAGACATCACTATTTATTTCCCCAAGTTCCCTAACATCCATGCTTTTCTCAGCAGTAAACACTGATGAAAAATATTCATTTAGGATTTCACCCTCTCCTGTGAATCCACACATAGATGACCTTGTTGATCCTTACAAGGCCCCCCTCTCTACGTATCGAAGGAAGAATGTAACTGCTTTAGTGACAATACAACAGAGGCTCAACACACTGAGCCCTGACTGGAGAGATTATTCTTTAGGGAGAGACCGAGAAAATTGGCCCCATAATATTTAGAGTTTAGAAGAATGAGAAGCGATCTAACTGAAATTCACAGGATCCTTATAGGAGGTTATAGGGTAGATGTGGATAGGATGTTTCTTTTGGCTGGTGAGTCTAGATCCAGAGGACACAGTCTCAAGATAAGAGACACTCAGTTCAGACTGACATGAGGAAGAATTTCTTCACTTAGGACGTTGAGTGCTTGGAATTTTTTTACTCCAGAGGGCTGTGGAACCTCAATCACAAACATGTTCAAGACAAAGATTGGTAGATTTCTGGATGTTAATGATAGTATAGGAAATGGGATTGAGGTAGATGAAAACCCTGATCTAATTAAATAATAGAGTAGTCTTGACTAGTTGAATGGCTTCCCTCATTTTTCAGTGCTCTGTGTCCCTATCTCTGTGATCTCCTCCAGCCTCTCAACCTTGGAGGTATGTCCGTTTCTTTCATTCTGGCCTTCACATCTGCAATTTACCACTGCACCCAATATCCAAGCTGTGGAATTCCCTCCCTGAAACTTGTAGCTGCTCTTAACTTGCTTTTTGCTTTTAATACACTTCTTAAAACTTTCAAACTAAGTAATTATCTTGACAGAAGCCAGAGAGAGGTTATAGAGGGTTATTTTTCAAACTGAAGGCATGTGACCAGCGGTGTGCCTCAGGATTCAATGCTGGGTTCATTGTTATTTGTTATTTATATTAATGATTTGGATGAGAATATAGAAGGCATGGTTTGTAAGTTTGCAGATGAAATAATCAGATATCTCTGTCTGAGCTCATATCTCTGATGTGACTCATTGTCATCCTTTGTGAATCATTTTGGGACATTCTCTGTGTTAGACATTATATAAAGGCCTATTGTGTGTGCTTCTCGTTTCAATAGCCTGCAGTACCAGTACTTCCTGCTAGTGGTGCTGCTGAGCTATCCATGTTCTGCTTGGAACTGTTTAAGTTTGTTTATTAGTGTCACAAAAGTAGGGTTACATTAACACTGCAATTAAGTTACTGTGAAAATCCCCAGGTCGCCACACTTATGCACCTGTTTGTGAGGGAGAATTTAGCACAGCCGGTGCACCTAACCAGCACATCTTTCAGATAGTCAACAGTAAGAGATGATTGTATTGTAACTTAGTTCCAGTACTGTGAAATATTCCAATGGGTTTAATTTATCGTTCCCATTTGTGCTAATTAGGGCAATGTGAGTCCCCTTTAGAAGCTGTTTTCCCAGATTCTAAAGCTTCAGCTTTTCTAATTAAATACCTCTTAATCTTCTGGGATTTTACTGGAAGTTATTATCGAGTTATCCAAGTTCAGTTCAAGATTGGATTTATTGTGGGGTGAGAAATTCCGGCACTTTTTTTAATAATTGACTTTTTTTTGTGTATTTTCACTTACACCCTGTTTTAGATTGAAGGAGCACTGAGATTGCACATCAGTGTCACAGCTAGAGTTGGACCAGACTATGTATCTAATCCACAATGCTGCTGAAGAAGCGTGTTTGCACAGCTCAGAGATGGACAGTGGCAATATGAACTGCTGGGGTCTGCAGCATCTGTGCTTCAATGTCCAATCTCAGGACTCTGTTAGAACCCCCTTTGCCTGGACCATTCGTTCTCTGAGGATTATGTAATGTGCCTTGTATCTTGTTTTTATGAAGACAATTTAAGAAGACTTTTTGGTTACTTAGAAAGTGATTTGTTTATTTCTGATCTGAGCAATATTAATGTGGTTGTGGTTTAATTTAAATATATTTATTTTTTGAGAGGGGTGTATGTGGGATTTTAAATCTCTGCTTGTCAATAGCTTACGGAATGACAATATCAATTCCTGGTAAAGGACAAAAGGAAGCAGCCAGGACAGTGAGTGAAGGGACTGGTGTTGTACGGTGAGCATTTTGACAGCAGAAGGGTGAAAGCTGAGACTTTCTTTCAGCTTGACTGGCCAAATGTAACCTCGTTCTCGTTCACAAACCTTTAAAAAACGTGCAGGGTGAAACTGATTTCAGTAATGCTGGGAACTCTGTTGTTTCTGTTATTTCCCAAATATGATATTAATATTTAGGATGGGACTGTAATTTTTGAAATTTTAACACATGAATCTGATTCAGTTCCTAGCAAGCCTCTCTTACTAAAGCACTGACTTTTCCTTTTAGTTCTGTGATCCATCCTATTGGTGAACTTTGTGTTTGTATTTTTTGGTATTCAGAATCATCCAGTGTGTGTCAGTCATGATCCCCCAATTCGATGATTTCAAAGGGTCCAAGTGAGGAAAGATCATATCCTACTGTGTAATCACACAGCAGATTCTAACAGACGTTGAGTTTGAAGTGTTTTATTCTCTGAATTGAGAGGGTAGGTACATGGGTAAGCACCAATTGGCTGTATTTAATTATTCTGTTTCCTCTGTTGCCATGCAGTTTTCATGAAAATTTGCCCATTATCTCCAGCCACGGCCCAGACTGGCAAGTAGTGAAGTGGGAGCAGGATTCCGGGAAGGAGAGAAGTCCTCTCTGCTTCACTGCACAGTCACTTTGGAGCTGAACATCTATTGCACACCACAGACAAAGTAATTCTAAAACAAAATCAAACCTCTAGTGCCAGTGTACTAAGGAACCTGAGTATACTAACAAACACTTAATGGCAACCATTCAGTGCCCAAATGAAGGGGATGGAATCAATGGGTAGGTGGTGTTATAATTGGTCACTGGCTGAGCAAGTTTTTGACAAACTTCTTGAGAACTCAAGGTTCAAGTTGAATTGAGAAGATTACTCTTCATGGCTTCAATGTGACTTTGTGCCTCAGTTGGAAGTGTGTCCCATCTGAGTCTCAGTATATTTCTAATGGTAAATGCCATTGACTGGCATGTTTGTTCACAAATATCTGCGCAATATGTCTGAAGTTCTCAAAAAAAAAGCTACACACAGTAACTGGGCAGCAGTATTTAGTTGTTGGGGAGAAAATTAATGTGTTTACTTTTCTTGTGTCCACAATTTCTGAAGAAACATTTCAGTTTTTGGAAAAGATTATTGGATAAACAAGAATTTAGAACATGGCCTAAGATTTCACAAATGAATGAATGAAATTGGTTGAAGAAAGAATATTGACAGGGCCAGTGGAAAAAGTCCATTCTTTCCATAACTGTAACAAATTGTTAGCTGAACAGTGAGGAAAGTGTGGTTTACTCTTTTATCCAATCATTAGCATTATAACAGAACATCGGCCTCTTCTGACTTAAAGAACATTACCAATGAACTAAACTGCTACTGGATCTCAGAGTGAATTATTCTACCTTGTGTTCACAGTAAGCAGTGCTTTGGATTGCAAAGCACGCGGCAGAATATTCTGACATATTGCACAGATCAAGATGTTCGTGCAGTTATTTCATAAACTCATTGTTCAAGTAGAAATTGTATTCAATTGCACTCATGTTATTCAAATAAATATTGCACTGAGTGGGTTGTATTCCAATTTAAATAGTTTTTTTTATTTACAGGAATGTAAACGAGAAATTTGCAAGTCAGAAAGTGGTTCAAATGTTTTGTCATCTTGTTGGAACTTAAGCGATTTCAATGTTTAAAATATATGATGTTAAAGTCATTATGGGTGTTAAATCCACAATTATGCCTGTCACAATCCCTCATAACTATTGACTACCTTGTTCATCAAAAATCTATCCAACTTAGCATTGAATAAATTCACTAACACAGCCTCCATTGTCTTTGGGGGAGAGAATTTCACAGACTAGTAGTCTTTTTGAGAGAATAAATTTCTGTGAATCGCCATCTAAGAGAGACTTTTTTAAACTGAGATCCTAGTTGCAGATTCCCCTCAGTCTGTCAATCCCCTCAAGATTTTATAAGTTTCAATAAGATCATCTTTCATTGTTCTAAACTCGAATGGATTCAATTCAAACTACTCAACCTTTCCTCGTAGTCTCTTCATCCCAAGTATGAACCTTCTCTGAACTGCTAACACAATTATTCCTTTTTTCAAATAAGGAGATCAAAACTGTACACAGTGCTCGAGGTATAGTCTCACCAAGTCCTTGTACAGATATAGCAACACTTCCTACATTTATACTCCCTACTTATGTATTACTTTTACATTCCCCCTTTTAATAAACACCAATATTCCGTTTGCCTTCCAGTATCTATAAAATGTTTGATGGTTCATTTTTCAGAATACTTAGATCCCTCTGTAAAACCAAGTGCTGCAATCTCTCTCCATCCAAATAATCAGCTTTTTTATTCTGCCTGCCAAAGTTCACATTATACTCCATCTGCCAAGTTTCTGCCCACCCACTCTATTCCTTTACAGACTTGCTACCTCCTCTTAACAACATACTTTCTTTCCCAGTGGAGTCATTGTCAGATTTAGCTACCATTCATTCAGTACAAGTCATTGACATAGTTAAAAAATAAACGGGACTCAGGGCTGGTGTGTTGCCTCCCAGGTGCTGGGGTCCAGGATGTCGCAGAGCGGGTTTTTAAGATTCTTAAGGGAGAGGGGAGTCAGCCCTGGAACTTCGATGTTGTGGCCATTTCAGAGACTTGGGTAGAGCAGGGACAGGAATGGATGTTGCAGGTTCCGGGGTTCAAATGCTTTAGTCAGAGTAGAGAAGGAGGTAGAAGAGGGGGAGGAGTGGCATTTATTAGTCAAAGACTCTATCACAGTGACAGAAAGGAAGTTTGATGAGGACTTGTCTGTTGAGGTAGTATGGGCTGAGATTAGAAACAGGAGAGGAGAGGTCAGCCTGTTGGGAGTCTTTTATAGACCTCCTAAAAGTTCTAGAGAGGTAGAGGAAAGGATTGCAAAGTCGATCCTGGACAGGAGTGAAAGTAATAGGGTAATTGTTATGGGGGACTTTAACTTTACTAATATTGATGAATAGCTATAGCTCTAGCTCGTTAGAGGGGTCAGTTTTTGTACAAAGTGTGCAGGAAGGTTTTTTGACTCAGTATGTAGATAGGCCAACTAGAGGTGAGGCTACATTGGATTTTGTGCTGGGCAATGAGCCAGACCAGGTGTTAAGCTTAGAAGTTAGTGAACATTTTGGTGATAGTGACCACAATTGGGTTACGTTCACCTTAGTGATGGATAGGGATAGGCATGAAGCTGGGGGCAGTAGTTATAGCTGGGGGAAGGGTAATTATGAGGCCATAAGGAGAGAATTAGGGTGCATAGATTGGACTAGGAACATCTGGAATGTGGAGCTTATTCAAGGAGCAGCTGCTGCGAGTCCTTGATAAGTATGTCCCTGTCAGGCAAGGAGGAAATGGTCGAGTAAGGGAACCTTGGTGTACGAAAAAAGTTAATTCGCTGGTTAAAAGGAAAATGGAGGCTTATGTCAGGATGAGGCTTGAAGGCTCGGTTAGTGCAATGGATAGCTATAGATTAGCCAGGAGGGAGCTAAAGAGTGAGTTGAGGAGAGCTAAGAGGGGACACGAGAAGACTTTGGCTGATAGGATTAAGGAGAATCCTAAAGCTTTCTTTAGATATGTTAAGAATAGAAGATTGGTTAGGGCAAGATTAGGGCCTGTCATAGACAGCAGTGGGAAGTTGTGCGTGGAGCCTGAAGAGATTGGAGAGGCACTGAACAAATATTTCTCTTCGTATTCACGCAGGGAGATGTAAATGTAGTTATGGAGAACACTGAGGTACAGGGTTGCAAACTAGAAAGTATTGAAGTAGATAGGGAGGATGTGCTAGATATTCTTGAGGGCTTGAAGTTGGATAAGTCCCCTGGGCCGGACCGGATTTACCCTAGGATTCTCTGGGAGGCAAGAGAGGCGATTGCAGAGCCTCTGGCTCTGATCTTCAGGTCGTCGTTGGTTACGGGTGTGGTTCCGGAGGACTGGAGGATAGCGAATGTGGTTCCATTGTTCAAGAAGGGGAAGAGAGACCTTCCAGGGAATTATAGGCCAGTGAGTCTTTCTTCTGTTGTGGGCAAAGTATTGGAGAGAATTATTAGGGATAGGATTTATAGTTATTTAGAGAGAAATGAATTGATTGGGATAGTCAGCATGGTTTTGTGAAGGGTAGGTCGTGCCTTACTAACCTCATTGAGTTTTTTGAAAAAGTGACCAAGAGGTGGATGGGGCTAAGGCGGTTGATGTGGTATATATGGACTTTAGTAAGGCGTTTGATAAGGTGGCCCATGGAAGACTTCTGCAGAAAATGCAGATGTATGGGATAGAGGTGATTTAGCTAATTGGGTTAGGAATTGGCTAGCAGATAGAAGACAGAGGGTGGTGGTTGATGGAGATATTCATCGTGGAGTTCGGTGACAAGTGGTGTACCTCAGGGGTCTGTTTTGGGGCCCCTGCTGTTTGTAATTTTTATAAATGATCTGGATGAGGGTATTGAAGGATGGATTAGTAAATTTGCAGATGACACTAAAGTCGGTGGAGCGGTAGATAGTGAAGAGGGGTGTTATAGTTTGCAGAGAGACTTGGACAAGTTGCAGAGCTGGGCCGAGAGGTGGCAAATGGAGTTTAATGTGGAAAAGTGTGAGGTAATGCACTATGGCAGGAATAATAAATGTGTAGAGTATAGGGCTAATGGTAGGATTCTTAATAGTCTTGATGAACAGAGGGATCTTGGTGTATATGTGCATAGATCCCTGAAAGTAGGCAGTCAAGTCGAGAAGGTTGTTAAGAAGGCATATGGAGTCTTAGCTTTTATTGGTAGGGGGATTGAATTTCGGAGCCACAACGTCATGTTGCAACTGTATAAAACTCTAGTGCGGCCGCACTTGGAGTATTGTGTACAGTTCTGGTCCCCACATTATAAGAAAGATGTGGAGGCTTTGCAGAGGGTACAGAGGAGGTTTACCAGGATGTTGCCTGGTATGGAGGGCAGGTCTTATGAGGAGAGGCTGAGGGATTTGAGGTTGTTTTCGTTAGAAAGAAGGCGGCTAAGAGGAGACCTTATTGAAACATATAAGATGATTAGAGGTTTAGATAGGATGGACAGTGATAGCCTTTTTCCTAGGATGGAAAAAGCTAGCACGAGGGGACACAGCTTTATATTAAGGGGTGATAGTTATAGGACGGATATCAGAGGTAGGTTCTTTACCCAAAGGGTGATTAGGGAGTGGAATGCCCTGCCTGCAGCAGTTGTAGATGCACCAAGTTTGGTGGCGTTTAAGAGGTTAGTTGATAAGTATATGGAAGAGAAGGGAATGGTTTAGTTTGGAGAGTCGTTGCTTTTTATATTAGTCGGCGCAACATCGAAGGCCGAAGGGCCTGTTCAGTGCTGTAATGTTCTATGTTCTATAGATTGGGAATAGTTTAGGATCCAGTACTGACTTCTCTGGCAGTCCAGTAATTACTGCTTGTCAATTGGAATAAATCCCATTTATTCATGGCTGCTGCTGCTTATTAGTTATTTCCTTGTTTCTGCTTCTTAATTCCTCACGCATACTCTCTCGAGACTAATCCTTCCTTTATATTACTCTTCTTTCTAAATATTAGTAGAAATTCTTCCTATCCATTTTTATATTATGAGCCATCTTTCTCTCAAACTCTACTTTCTCCCTCTTGATTTTTTTTAAGCCATTCTTTGCTAGTTCTTAAAACTTCAACTTATCTTCTGATTTACCATTAATCTTTGTAGATTTGTCCTTCACTTCTTCATTTAGCAACAGATGATGTGAAGTACTCCTCAGTGTCTTTCTTTCTCACTGGGAGAAATCTTTACTGAGACTGTGTGTGTGTGTACACATCCTTTACAGAGCGTGCTGTACCAGTGGTGGCACTCAGTAAGAGTCTGGCAACACCAATTTTAAATCCAACCGATTTATTTGATAGTAAATCTGCTAGCTTTCGACTTTCGTCTTCATCAGGCAAATGCAGTGTTCTGGTCTGCAACAGCACACATCAGCACAGACAGTCACAGATTGCTGATTAGAATGCGAATCCTTACACCTAACCTGCTATTCAAGTGTTAAAGTGGCTAACAATGTGTGTGGAAGGAACCCTGAGCATTGTTAGAGAAATGTGTATTGTCTCCAGACAGCACAGTAAGTGAGGTTTTTTGCAAAACCGCAATAGCAGGTTAGATGTAAGGATTCGCATTCTAATCAGCAATCTGTGACTGTCTGTGCTGATGTGTGATATTGCAGACTAGAACACTGCATTTGCCTGATGAAGACGAAAGTCGAAAGCTAACAGATTTACTATCAAATAAATCGGTTGGATTTAAAATTGGTGTTGCCAGACTCTTACTGAGTTGACCCCAGTCCAACACCGGCATCTCTACATCATGACCAGTGGTGACAGCCAGGGAGCGTGCTGTACCAGTGGTGACATGATGTGGAGATGCTGGTGTTGAAATGGGGTAAACACAGTAAGAAGTCTCATCACCAGGTTAAAGTCTAACAGGTTTATTTAGTAGCACGAGCCACTAGCTTTCGGAGCACTGCCCCTTTGTCAGCTGAATGGCTCACTCTGAAAGCTAGTGGCTTATGCTACCAAATAAACCTGTTGGATTTTAACCTGGTGATGTGAGACTTCTTCCCGTGGTTTCAGCCAGAGAGTGCACTTTACCAGTGAAGTCTGTCAGGAAACACCAGAGAAATGATGGTTGTTGTAAAATGGCACCAGACTAACTGAGGGGGAAAGGAGTGAGAGAAAATGATTGGCAAGGCTAAACTGGTGGGGAGAGCTGTGTGTTCTAGCTATCCATGTTACAGTGTACTTTGCAGACTGATTTTCAGATGTTTAGTGTAATGTTTTTCTCTTTTCTCCCATTTACTCCAGAGCTCTGTAAATCCTTTTCTTATCCCTTTCTGTCCCAGCCTCTGTGTTTTTAAAGGAAGTTGGTTTCTGAATATTTCTGTTTGGATTGTTTTAGTAGTTTAGTCACATTGACTTCCCCAGGAGCTGACCAGTTCCTTTGAAGTGAGTGAATGCTGGGAAATATAATGTGCACTTTGACCTGGGTGTTAAAGAATAATGCTGATTTGATAATGATAGAATCTGTCTGGGATGGTGTACCAGGTTGATTTCAGATATTGGTTCCTCTTTCTGTAAATTGTGGTGCATAATATCAAGTGTGTTTTAGCTTCTCATCTGGTATCTCAAATAAAGAGAGGAAAAATCTTGCATTTCCATGAATTCTTTTGCAATGTCATGATGATCTACAGCATTTCAGAACCAATGAATTGTATCCAGCACTGAGGCAGGTTGTGGAGGTAACCAGTCTGTCTGGGGGTTTGTACCACACTAAACTCCTCCTATTCCCTTTTCTCTCATCTATTTATCCAGATTCCTTTTGAAAACAGCTGTTTGCAGCCTGTGGAGGCAAGTTTTACATTCCAATCACTCTGAGAAATGGTTCCTTATTCCCCTTTGGATATATTCACTTCTGTCCCTAATCTCAGATTCTTCAGAACTGGGAACACGTTCTCCATATCTAATAGTTTTAAAGACCTACAAACATACAGATTAGGAGTAGGGATATTCAGTCCCTAGAGTCAGATCTGCCATTTGGGAAGAGCATGGTTGATCTGACATGGCCTTAACTCTATTTTCCTGTCTACCCTTATCCCCTTTAATAGCTTTGTCAATCAGGAATCTGTCTACCTCAGTCTTAAAGATATTCAATGACCCAGCCTTGGCTGCTTTCTGCAAAGAGAATTCCATAGACCAACAAATAAAAAATCTGTGATGTACTTTCCCATTTTTAGACTTCATTCCCCTTGCAATAAATTATAACATTCTATTTCCTTTTCTGTATCTAAACACCTAGATCCCTCAGTACCACTAGGTTTTATAGTCTCTTAATACTATTTTTAAACTAACTTTTCTCTACATCCTAGTTATGACTGTAACATATTTTACACATTCTCCTTTCCTTCACAAGAAATAGGAGCAGAATTAGGCCACTCGGCCCATCAAATCTGCTGTGCCATTCAATCATGCCTGAAATTTTTCTTATCCCCGTTTCTTGCCTTTTCCCCATAACCTCTGATCCCCTTATTAATCAAGAACCTGCCTGTCTCGGCCTTAAACACACTCAATGACCTGGTATCACAGCCTTCTGTAGCCGAGAGTTCCACATGTGATTATTGTCCAGTGGCTCTGAGATCCTTCATTATGAAGTGCTTTGAAAGGCTAATCATGGCACGAATCAATTCCAGCCTCCCAGATTACCTGGATCCACTACAGTTTGCATACTGATGGAACAGTTCCATAGCAGATGCCATCTCCCTGGCCCTGTGCTCAACCCTGGAACACCTAGATAACAAGGACATCTATGTCAGACTCCTATTTATTGACTACAACTTAGCCTTTAATACTATTATTCCCATGAAACTCATCTCCAAGCTCCATGGACTGCACCTTAGCACCTCCCCCTGTGAATGGATCTTGAACTTCCTAACTCTCAGACCACAATCAGTAAGGAAAGGCAACAACACCTCCTCCAGAATTATCCACAACCTCTCAAGGTTGTGTTCTCAACTCCTTACTGTACTCCATGTACACCAATTTCTGTGTGGCCAAATTCCCCTTCAATTTGATTTTCACATTTCTTGATGACACCACTATACTGGGTTGGATCTCAACCAATGATGAGACAGAGTATAGGAATGAGAGAATCTGGTGAACTGGTGCGGCAACAATAATCTATCCCTCAATATCAACAAAATGAAGAGATTGTCATCGACTTCGGGAAGCGCAAAGGAGAATATGCCCCTGTCTACATCAACAGGGTCAAAGTAGAAAGGATTGAGAACTTCGTCTTTTGGTGCCCAGATCACCAACAATATGTCCTCATCCCCCCCCCCCCCCCCCCCCCCCAATTCCAACAGGCTTTAGTTAAGTAAGTTCACACGATGCCTCTACTTTCTCGAAGACTTAAGGAAATTTGGCATTTCATTACGATTCACCTACTTTTAACAGATGCCCATAGAAAGTATTCTTTCTGGTTGTATCACCAGCTTATTATGGGCTCCTGCTCTGCCCAAGACTGCAAGGAACTACAAAGTCTTATTGCCCAATCCATCACCAAACCCTTCCCTCAATTGACTCTGTCTACACTTTCCACTGCCTTGGCAAAGCAGCCAGCATAATTAAGGATCCAATGCACCACAGACGTTTTCATTTCCACTTCCATTAAGAAGAAGATGCAAGATTCAAGTCACATACCAACTGACTCAAGAACAGATTTTTCCCTGCTGCTGTCGACTTTCCGATGGACCTACCTTACATTAATGTTGATCTTTCTTTACACCCTAGCTTGACTATAACACTACATTCTGTACTCTCTCGTGTTTCAGAATGTGAAGGAAACTGGAGCACCCAGAGGAACCCTATGTAGACACTGGAGAACATGCAAACTCCACACAAGCGCAGTGACCCAGCCAGGAATCAAACTCGGGTCCCTGGCGCTGTGAGGCAGTAATGCTAATCACTGTGCTACTGTTCTGCCCTCACCATTTCTCTAGTAGTGTTGGTCTCCCCCAGTTTTTCCCTCACTGACTCTAGGAGTTTAAATCTTGGAAGTTGATTCATGCTGAAACCGTCTGAGTGGGTGTGACACAAAGTACAAGGAAAAGTGCAGCGCAAGAAACCATATGCATTGATGGAGTCTGTACCCTTCCATTCCCATCCTTTTTATGTATTCATCTAGATGCCCCTTAAATGCTCATACCTGCTCCCACCACCTCCCTGGGCAGCGAGTTCCAGACACTCACCACCCATCCTTTGTGTAAAAAAAAAAAAAAAACTTGCTTTGCACATCTCCTCTAAACTTTTCCCCAAGCGCCTTAAACATATGTTCCCTAAAACTTAGCTTTTCTACTCTAGGAAAGAGCATCTGACTATCCACTCTGTCCATGCCACCCATAATCTTGTAAACCTCCATCTGTCCCCCTCAACTTCCATCATTCCAGTGAATGCAAACTGAGCGTCTCCTCTTAGCTAATACCCTCCAGACCAGGCAATGTCCTGTAAACCTCTTCTGTACTCTCTCCAAAGTACTCGTATCCTTCTAGTAGTTTGGTGACCAGAATTGTACACAATATTCTAAATGAGGCCTAACTAAGATTCTGTATAGCTGCAGCATGACTTGCCAATTTTTATTTTCAATGTCCCTACCAATGAAAGCAAGCATGTCATATACTTTCTTGACTACCTTATCCACCTGTGTTGCCATTTTCAGTGATCGGTGAACGTATACATCCAGATCTCTCTGGCTGTCAATACTCCTAAGGGTTCTACCATTTACTGTATAATTTCTACGTGCATCGGACTTTCCAAAATACATTACATCACACTTGTCCAGATTAAACCCCATCTGCCATTTCTCTGCCTACCTCTCCAGTCTATATCTTGCTATATCCTCTATACTGTTCACAACCCCACCAATTTTTGTATCAGCTGTGAACTTACTAATCAGACCAGCTACATTTTCCTCCAAATCATTTATATATACTATGAAGATCCCAGAACTCATCACTGTGGAACACCACCAGTCATAGCCTTCCGTTTAGAAAAGCAGTCTTTTATGGCCAAACCAGTTATGTATCCACCTTGCCAGCTCTCCTTTGATCTTGTTTGAATTCAACTTTCATACCAGTCTACCATGTGGTACCTTGTCAAAGGCTTTACTGAAGTCCATGTATACAAGATCCACTGCCTTTCCCTCATCTATCATCTTTGTCATTTCCTTGAAAAACTCAATCAAGTTAGTGAGGCAGAACCTCCCTTACAAAACCATGCTCTCACTAATCAGTCCACTTGTTTCCAAATGTGAGTAAATCCTGCCCCTAAAAATTTTTTCCAATAATTTCCCTATCACTGATGTAAGGCTTACTAGCCTATGATTTCCTAGATTATTATCCTTGCTACCCTTCTGAAACATTGGCTACAGGTGAAGTTCCAGAAGACTGGAGGATACAAAGATTTCTCTCAAGGTGCCAGCAATTTCCTCCCTTGCCTCCTTCACTATTTTGGGGTAAATGCCACTGGGTTCTGGGGACTTACCTACTTTTTTGTGTTGAGGAACAGAAGGATCTTGGTGTATGTGTCAATAGATCCCTGAAAGTAGGCAGTCAAGTGGATAAAGTTGTTAAGAAGGCATATGGAGTCTTAGCTTTTATTGGCAGGGGGATTGAATTTAGGAGCCGCAGCATCATGTTGCAACTGTACAAAACTCTAGTGCGGCCGCACTTGGAGTATTGTGTGCAGTTCTGGTCCCCACATTATAAGAAAGATGTGGAGGCATTGGAGAGGGTACAGAGGAGGTTTACCAGGATGTTGCCTGGTATGGAGGGCAGGTCCTATGAAGAGAGGTTGAAGGATTTGAGGTTGTTTTCGTTAGAAAGGAGGCGGCTAAGAGGGGATCTTATTGAAGCATATAAGATGATTAGAGGTTTAGATAGGGTGGACAGTGATAGCCTTTTTCCTAGGATGGAGAAAGCTAGCACGAGGGGACACAGCTTTAAATTAAGGGGTATGAGTTATAGGACGGATATCAGAGGTAGGTTCTTTACTCAAAGAGTGATTAGGGAGTGGAATGCCCTGCCTGCAGCTGTTGTAGATGCGCCAAGTTTGGTGGCGTTTAAGAGGTTAATTGATAAGTATATGGAAGAGAAGGGAATGGTTTAGTTTGGAGGGGCATTGCTTTTTATTTTGGTCGGCACAACATCGAAGGCCGAAGGGCCTGTTCTGTGCTGTATTGTTCTATGTTCTATGTTCTATGTTTAATGCTTCTTAAGATGCCAACGTCTTTTTAATATCGACGTGACGCAGAATATCCACATACCCTACCCTATGGTCTTTATCCATTAATTCCCTTTCTTGGACAGAATTCCAAGATAAATTCTTCAAATGTGGAGATTGGAAACCTTTGTTAGAAAGGCAGTGATTTAGTGAGGCCAGTTAGTTCCTGGTGTTACAAGCAGGTGGGTGGATTGTTGAGAAATCTATAAAATCTGCTGTGGTCACATCTGTCAGTTACTTTGAGCTGTGATGTGTCTAACAGTCTGCTTCACATATACCACATAGTTGCTCTGAATATTAGAGGTAAAAATAAAAATGGTAAATTGTTTCATCTTTACAACTTGTGTACATGGAATCATACAGTACAGAAAAGTCTCTTTGGCCCATTGGATCTACATTGGTAATATCTACCACTAAAGTTGCACTGATTCCATTTTCCTGCACTTGTCACGTATCATAGAATCTCTACAGTGCAGAAGGAAGCCATTTGGCCCATCGAGTCTGCACCCAGGCCCTATCCCCATAGCCCCATTTATTTACTATAGCTAGTTCCTCTTATTATTATGAGGCAATTTAGCATGGCCAAGAAACTTAACCCCATATATCTTTGGATTATGGGAGGGAACTGGAGCATCGGGGGAAGTCACGCAGATAGGGGAGAACCTGCAAACTCTGTACCCTGTGGCTTTTGTGCAATATCCTTGAGTATTATCATATATGTGTCTGCGAAGAGAGAGTTGGATGAAGGAATAGTTAATGTTTGAATCACCGTCTTGTGATTTTTTTCAACTTTTTTCAGATTTAATGTAATTCATTTTTCTTGCTTTAGAAATTTTCGATCTTTGCATTAAAGGTTCATCAGCATATTCCTGTGAATTTGTTCAATTACTTACCTTCTCACTTCCTAAAACTAAAAATCTAGGTTTAACAATAGAATTTGACTCGTTCAGTAGTAATGTCAGCTATAACACAAGGATGAAGTCCCAAAACACCCATCACTTGAATGCACTCTCTCCACAAAAATGTTTCTGAAAGCTTCAAGACTTATAGCAAGTATATTTATGGTTACTAACTGTATTTGAAGTGAAATTTTAAGTCTGTAGGAGAATGTTGCTTATCAGTGATAATTTAGAAATTGAAGTCGTTTCCTTTTAATTTTTAAATATTGTTCAATTGTTAATGGTTAAGCTACTTCCTTTGGTAGAGATAAATTAAAATTTATTAAATAAGTTTGGATTGATAAAAGATCCCTAATCTGTCAGTGAAATTAATCTGGAGTGAGGCATCCGAACCTCACATTTATGCCAAATACAAAATTGTTGGGGTCTAGTCTGGCTTCATGATGTACCTTGGGGTCCAGAACCCTAACAGCTAACCGAAGAGATGTGACTGCTTTCTGAAACAAAGTGTCAGGGTACCTTCCCTCATCCTGATGCATTACAATGTCTGTAGTTGGCCTCCAGGTCAGCTGACGGTGATATTCACAGACATGTTTAACCTCCTTACACCAATCTGAAGTCCCTATCTGCTTCAAGAAGACAGTCATCATCTCAGTACCAAAGAAAAGCCAGGCAGTGTGCCTTAATACTCTAAAATATCATTATAGAACATAGAACACTGCAGCACAAACAGGCCTTCGGCCCACAAGTTGTGCCGAACACATCAAAACCTGTGAAATGTTTATGAAATGTTTTGAAAGGTTATCATGGCACGAATCGATTCCAGCCTTCCATATTGCTTGGATCCTCTGCAGTTTACTTATCATTGCAACAGGTCCACAGCAGACACCTTTCCCTCGCCCTGCACTCAACCCTGCCTTGATAACAAGGATGCCTATGTCAGACTCCTATTTATTGACTACAGCTCAGCCTTCAATACTATTATTCCTACAAAACTCATATCCAAACTCTGTGGTCTGCGGCTTGGCATCACCCTCTGTGACTGGATCCTAAATTTCCTAACCCACAGACCACAATCAGGATAGGCAACAACAACACCACCTCCATGATCATCATCAACACTGGTGCTCCACAAGTCTGTGTTCTCAGCCCCCTACTTAATGGAAGAGAAGGGAATGGTTTAGTTTGGAGGGGCATTGCTTTTTATAATGGTTGGCGCAACATTGAAGGCCGAAGGGCCTGTTCTGTGCTGTAATGTTCTATGTTCTACTATACTCCTTATACACCTATGACTGTGCGGTCAAGTTCCCCTCCAATTCTATTTTCAAGTTTGCTGATGACACCACTGTACTGGGTCAGATCTCAAACAATGATGAGACAGAGTACAGGAATAAGATAGAGAATCTGGTGAATTAGTGCTGCGACAATAGTCTTTCCCTCAATGTTAACAAAATGAAGGAGATTGTCATTGACTTTAGAAAGAATAAAGGACTACATGTCCCTGTCCATGTCAATGGTGATGAAGAAGAAATAGTGACAGCTTCAAGTTTTTAGTTCTCCAGATCACCAATGACCTTTCCTGGTCCTCCATGCCGATGCTCTAATTAAGAAAGCCTACCAAAGTCTCGACTTTCTCAGAAGACTAAAGAAATTTGCATGTTTGCTGTGACTCTCACCAACTTTTATGGATGCACCATAGAAAGCATTCTTTCTGGTTGTATCACAGCTTGGTAAGAGTTCCTGCTCTGCCCAAGACCACAAGAAACCACAAAAGGTTGTGAACGAAACTCAATGCATCATGCAAACCAGTCTCCCATCCATTGACTCTGTCTACACTTCCCACTGTCTCAGGGAAAATCAGCCAGCAAAATTAAGGATCCCACATATGACAGACATTTTCATTTCACCTTCTTCCATTGAGAAAAAGAAACAAAAGTCTGAGGTCACTTACCATCTGACTCAAGAACAGCTTCTTCCCTGCTGCTGTCAGGCTTTTGAATGGACCTACCTCGCATTAAGTTGATCTTTCTCTACACCCTCGCTATGACTGTGACACCACATTCTGCACTCTCTCATTTCCTTTTCTATGAATGGTACACTTTGTACAGTGCAAAAAATAATACTTTTCACTGTATGTTAATACATGTGACAATAATAAAAAAAATCAAATCATTGTCTGTTTACACTAAGTACCTTCAGCAAATCTCCTGTCTGCCTTCTATGCTTGTAGAAGAACAATCCCAATGTTTGTCCATATGATTGTAGTCCTGTATCCCTGGAACCATTCCAGTTAATCAGTTGGAGGTGCTGCAATGTTAACCAATCTGCCCTTTCAGCTATGGTTTCCGAGTGTACCCAGCGAGCTCTCCTGACCAATATCCATTCCCCAATCATAGACATCTAAAACATTGCTGATAGTGCACAGTTTGTCTGCTGTATTTCATCATTGCAACCAACACAACACTTCAAAAAGTATTTCATTTGCAGGAAAGTGCTTTGAGTTATGAATCGAAATTGAAAAGCTTTCTTTCCTTTTTCTAACAAAATCTACAGTGGGACTGAGGTATGAGGAGAGATTGACTAGGTTAGGATTGTTTTCACTGGAGTTCAGACGAATTGGGGGGGGGGGGGATCTCATTGATATTTATAAAATTCTAACAGGACTAGTCAGAGAAGATGCAGGGAGGATGTTCCCGATGGTGGGGGGAGTCCAAAACCAGGAGTCACAGTCTGAGGATTCAGGGTACGGTATTCAGAATGGAGATGAGGAGACATTCCTTCACCCAAAGGATGGTGAGCCTGTGGAATTCATTCCCACAGGAAGTAGTTGATGCCAAAACATTGAATGTATTCAAGAGACAGCTGGATATAGCACTTGTGGCAAATGGAACCAAAGGCTATGGGAAGAAAGCAGGATTAGCCTATTGAGTTGGATGATCAGCTATGATAGTGATGAATGGCCTTATCCTGGTACTATCTGTTATATTTTGTGTTATATTATTATTATATTGTATTATATTACATCTGTTATATTTCTGTGTTTCTATTTTCAAATTTTCATGTTTTAAATCATTTGCAAATTTCAAAATTTGGAGTCACTGCTCAGTTTGAGGAGCAAACATGGAAGGATTGGTTCCTTTTTAGCTGTTCGAATCTGTCAAGGTACAGGAGTTGATACTGAGAGAATCAGCTGGTTAGTTACAGACACAAATGAATGTTCCACTTTCAGCAGGCTGGGTGAGATGTGCTTGGAAAACAATTACGATGCTGAAGTTTGAGGTTAATTGTAATCTGACAGCACTTAGTGTCACAGGCATCTGATTAACAGCTTTTATTTGCAGTGTAGTGGCAGCTGTAAGCTTTATATAGAGCCATGGTTATTGGAATGGAGTCATTCAAACATGGGGAGGGGTGAGGGGTGCGCTGGCAGCTACCAAAAATAAAGCTCTTTAATCAGTATTAGGGAAAGGGAAATGGTGTGTCAATGATAATGTCACTGGACTAGTAATTCAGAGGCCCAGGCTTATACACTGGGAATATGAGTTCAAATGACACCATGGCAACTGGTGGAATTTAAATTCAATTAAGAAATCTGGAATATAAAGCTAGTCTCAGTAATGGTGACTATGAAACCATTGTCATAATAACCTTCAGGGAAAGAAATCTGCTGTCCTTATCTGGTCTGACCTACATGTGAGTCCAGACCCATAGCAATGTGGTTGACTCTTAACCTCTCCATAGAGTCACATCAAATTGCTACAAAGTTCAAAAGGAATGAAATCAATCATCTCTGCTCCAGGACATCTCTGCAGGAATTCCTCAGGGTCAGTGTCCTAGGCCCAACCATCTTCAGCTGCTTCATCAATGACCTTCCCTCCATAAGATTAGAAGTGGGGATGTTTACTGATGATTACACAATGTTCATTTGCAACTCCTCAGATACTGATGTAGTCCACATTCAAATGCAGCAAGACCTGGACTTTATCCAGGCTTGGGTTGACAAGTGACAAGTAACATTCATGCCACACAACAGCAAGGCAATGACCTTCACCAGCAAGAGACAATCTAACCTTGACATTCAATGGCATCACCATCACTGAACCCCCATTATTAATATTCTGGTAGTTATCATTGATTAGAAAATGAAGTCAACTAGCTTCATCGATACTCTGACCTACCAGAGTAGGTCAGATACTAGGAATTCTGTGATGAGTAACGCACTTCCCCAAAGCCTGCCCACCATCTATAAATCACAAGTCAGGATTGTGATGGGATACTCTCTACTTGTCTGGATGAGTACAGCTCCAACAACACTCAAGAAACTCAACATCATCCAGAACAAAACAGCCCAGTTGATTGCTATTTCTTCCACAAACATTCAATCCTCCCATCATTAATGTACAATGGCAGTTGTGTACGCCATCTACAAAATGCACTGAAGGAACTCTCCAAGATTCCTTAGATAGTACCTTCCAAACCCACGATCACTGTCATCTAGAAGGACAAAGGCAGCAGGTACCTGGGAATCCCATCACCTGGAGATTAACCTCCAAGTCACTCACCATCCTGACTTGGAAATATATTGCTATTCCTTCACACTCGGGGGAAATCTTGGATCTCCCTCTTTAACAGCATTGTGAGGCCAACCCACTGCACATAACCTGCAGCATTTCAAGAAGGTAGCTCTCCATCACTTAAGGACAACCAGGAACAGGCAATAAATGCTGGCCTAGCCAGCAGTACTCATTCCATGAATGAATTTTGAAAAAAGTATCAAGTCTTCAAATGCTGACTGATGAATTGTAAGGTGTTATTTTTTTGAAAGAAAGCTATGGAATTTGTTGCTGAATCAATATTAGTTGTGGTAACATGAGACCAAAGGCTGTCAACTCCTTTATTTCAAATAAGGAACTTCTTTATATAAACAAATAACAAAGCTTAACAATAACTCAGCATAATAGTAATTATGAAAACAGGAGCAGTAGTAAAACAGTTCTTGATTGTAGAGCATTTCCTTACAGTCTGAAAGTCCCTCAAAATCTGCACATGCTCAGAAACCTCAACAGAAACCAGTAAAATTGTTACATCGAAGAAAGACTTATACGAAAACTGTACTCAAAATGACTTTCTGTAATATTAATTCCTTCCACTATCTCTCTCTCTGAGAGTTTGTTCCATAGATTGACACTCACTGAATGGAACAGATTCCACATTATTTGGAGTATCTCTCCTCAAATCTCAGACTGCCTCCTCTGGTTCCACTGTTCTGTTCAGTTTGAAACAACTGCTCTTGATCCACATTATCCTGTCTCCACCAGAATCCAAAACTCATCAATTCTCTCCTCTCAACTGTCTCTTTTCCAGTAAGGATATTCATTGAGAATGAAATCCTTCCACTCTCTCAGCCATACAGTTGCTCTGTTTATGTTTCCACAAATTATAAAATGATTTTTTGTCCTGTGGTGTGCAATACTTTGTGGTTTTCTGTCATCACAACAATGACTTAAAAACTATTTGTCACTACTGCCATAGATGTGTCATAGAAAGCATTTTTTCTGGTTGTATTACAGCTTGGTATAGCTCTCGCTGTGCCCAAGACCATAAGGAACTACAAAAGGTCGTGGATGTAGCCCAATCCATCACACAAACCAGCCTCTCATCCATTGACTCTGTCTACACTTCCCGCTGCCTTGGCAAAGCAGCCAGTATAATTAAGGACCCCATGAACTCTGGACATTCTCTCCTTCGACTTCTTCCTTTGGGGAAAGACACAAAAATCTGAGGTCACGTACCGACCGACTTAAGAACAGCTTCTTCCCTGCTGCTGTCAGACTTTTGAATGGACCTACCTTGCATTAAGTTGATCTTTCTCTGCACCACAGCTATGACTGTAATACCATATTCTGCACTCTCTCCTTCTCTATGAATAGTATGCTTTGTATAGCATGAAAGAAACAATACTTTTCATTGTATACTAATACATGTGATAACAATAAATCAAACCAAAATATTTTGCCTCAGTAGTAACCTTTTTAACCTTCCAATTCATCCAGTTGATTGGTCTATCCTGGCATCAAACCAAAGTCCAATTGGACATCAATACCACCCGGTGACCACTGAGTGTTCAATGGGATGGATAACTCCAGAATCATCTACACAGTCACACAGAGTAACAGCATTCGACAGAAAAGGTAATGCTGATGGAAAGGGGAATGAAGTACTGCCTTATAGAATAATTGTAGAGAATATGAGCCTTCTGGAGTTGGCAGAACTGTCAGTAATTCTGAGTATTTGCTTCACATTCTCTCTGAGTATCCTCCAGAAATTGGTGGACAGTGCAGAGCTGACAGCTGGTGTGAAGGACAACGTATGCTGGTGACATCCCCTCTTAATACAAAACAAATCAGAGAACAAACTAAATTAATAACTTTGGATGTGTTGCTTCTGAATCTCAGAGTAAGGAAGAATAAATATTTAATAGAGTAAAATCTACAGGAAGAGTGAAGGAATGGCACTAAGTGGAAAATTCCTTCAAAGAGCCATTACATGAATGATGGGCTGATTTAACACCTGAGCTGTATCATTCCACGATTCTGTAACTTTCAATTCATAATTCTCTGTGTAACTGGTAGCTTCAGATTCCTTCGCAATCCAATCTTGTGGAATCAGTTTACAGGAATGATAGTCCCATTCTCACAGAAATCCAGAATGCAGCAGCCAATGGAATAAACACCAATTTAAATTCTCTGAAGTGCTTTGTGATATTATTAGTGCTGTGTGTTTTGGTAAAGTTTCCAAGATGGCCGGTACTACCGAAACTTCAGACAATGCAAGACTCATGAAGCTAGTGTCTCATTTTAAGGAAGCAATCTTTATTTAACCAGGAGCTGTCACGAAAATTAATCAAATGGTCAGGGCAGCTCTGAGAATAGGGCAGCTACACCACTCCAATGAGTTCTAATCTATGCAATTCAAAACATATCAATTATAGGTTTTGCCATCGATTACTTCCACCTTTCATTAGTTTTATATCAATCATCTTCAATGTACACAAATCAACAATAATACCTGTCATATACGTTAGCCGATTGCATCTTACCCTCTGGCATAATGGCATTTTATTAGCCCATAGAAATCCGAAGCTAACTCTATTTTGGCTGACCCACTTCCTATGTTGCCTAGTAAGCTCAAACACTAGCCTGAAGTTCAAAATGAACGTTCCCTTGAGTTCCCCTACAGATGACTGCCAAACCAGATTAAGAAGTCTCTTAACACCAGGTTAAAGTCCAACAGGTTTATTTGCTAGCAAACATCACGAGCTTTCAGAGCGCTGCTCCTTCATCAGGTGAATGTGTTTACCCCAGTCCAACGTCAGCATCTCCACATCATGAAAACCAGATTAACACATGACTCCACATCTGGGCATGCATGCATCTTGTCTAAACAGTGAATAAACACAATTCATGAAATATGATTAAATGTTCTAAATGTTCTCTCTGTTCAAAATTCTACTGATAAATCTTGCATATTCTCAGAGATTAAACATTCTCTTAGGATATGGCTTTGCCCAAATGTCTTTTACCATGATGCTTTCCAGCAAATTGTCTTCTGTAAAGTGAACAATATATCTTAAAAAATGTTAATACATTCAAAATATCAGCATATGTGTTTAAAATCATAATCACTTGTTTAAATCCCTCACTGGATCTCATATCTTTGTGAACTACTTTCTTGTCAGTTCATAAGACTGTTTAAAAAGTCATTTGACTAAAAGCTCGTGGTTCTGTTAGTGCCTTAATGTTGAATGATTTAAAAATCTTACTAACCCATTAGAATTCTTCCTCTTACATGTGTGAACATATCATAGCTCTACTTCTTCATACATGGTAAGTAACACGGAGCCGCAACGTCATGTTGCAACTGTACAAAACTCTAGTGCGGCCACACTTGGAGTATTGTGTGCAGTTCTGGTCCCCGCATTATAAGAAAGATGTGGAGGCATGGGAGAGGGTACAGAGGAGGTTTACCAGGATGTTGCCAGGTATGGAGGGCAGGTCTTATGAGGAGAGGTGAGGGATTTGAGGTTGTTTTCGTTAGAAAGGAGGAGGCTAAGAGGGGACCTGATCGAAACATATAAGATGATTAGAGGTTTAGATAGGGTGGACAGTGATAGCCTTTTTCCTAGGATGGAAAAAGCTAGCACGAGGGACACGCTTTAAATTAAGGGGTGATAGTTATAGGACGGATATCAGAGGTAGGTTCTTTACCCAAAGGTGGTTCGGGAGTGGAATGCCCTGCCTGCAGCGGTTGTAGATGCGCCAAGTTTGGTGGCGTTTAAGAGGTTAGTTGATAAGTATATGGAAGAGAAGGGAATGGTTTAGTTTGGAGGGGCATTGCTTTTTATATTGGTCGGCGCAACATCGAAGGCCGAAGGGCCTGTTCTGTGCTGTAATGTTCTATTATCTATATATATAAAACGACCTTGATCAGGCTCCCATGTCAGACCTTGTCAAAAACCTGACTGAGGTCCATGTAGCCAACAACAACCACCTTTATCTACACACATCTAGTCACCTGTTTGATGGAGGACTGTGTAGAGGGAACTTTACTCTGTATCTAACCCCGTGCTGTACCTGTCCTGGGAGTGTTTGATGGGATACAGTGTAGAGGGAGCTTTACTCTGTATCTAACCACGTGCTGTACCTGTCCTGGGAGTGTTTGAATGGACAGTATAGAGGTAGCTTTACTCTGTATCTAACCCCGTGCTGTACCTGTCCTGGGAGTGTTTGAATGGACAGTATAGAGGTAGCTTTACTCTGTATCTAATCCTGTGCTGTACCTGTCCTGGGAGTGTTTGATGGGGGACAGTGTAGAGGAAACTTGAGTCTGCATCTAACCGTCTGCTTTACCTGATGCTCTGACAATGTTGTACTCCCTCAGTACTGACCTTCTGACAGTGCAGCACTCCCTCAGTACTGACCTTCTGACAGTGCAGCACTCCCTCAGTACTGACAGTGCAGCACTCCCTCAGTACTGACCCTCTGACAGTACAGCACTCCCTCAGCACTGACCCTCTGGCAGCGCAGCACTCCCTCAGCACTGACCCTCTGACAGTGCGGCGCTCCCTCAGCACTGAGCCTCTGACAGTGCAGCAGTCTCTCAGCACTGACCCTCTGACAGTGCAGCACTCCCTCAGCACTAACCCTCGACAGTGCGGCACTCCCTCAGCTCTGACCATCTGACAGTGCGGCACTCCCTCAGCACTGACCCTCTGGACAGCGCAGCACTCCCTCAGCACTAACCCTCGACAGTGCGGCACTCCCTCAGCACTGACCCTCTGACAGTGCGGCACTCCCTCAGCACTGACCGTCTGACAGTGCGGCACTCCCTCAGCACTGACCCTCTGACAGTGCGGCACTCCCTCAGCACTGACCCTCTGACAGTGCGGCACTCCCTCAGCACTGACCCTCTGACAGTGCGGCACTCCCTCAGCTCTGACCCTCTGACAGTGCGGCATTCCCTCAGCACTGACCCCCGACAGTGCAGCACTCCCTCAGCACTGACCCTCTGACAGTGCGGCGCTCCCTCTGCACTGACCCTCTGACAGTGCGGCGCTCCCTCAGCACTGACTCTCTGACAGTGCGGCACTCCCTCAGCACTGACCCTCTGACAGTGCGGCACTCCCCAGCACTGACCCTCTGACAGTGCGGCACTCCCTCAGCACTACCCTCTGACAGTGCGGCACTCCCTCAGCACTGACCCTCTGACAGTGCGGCACTCCCTCAGCACTGACCCTCTGACAGTGCGGCACTCCCTCAGCACTGACCCTCTGACAGTGCAGCACTCCCTCAGCACTGACCCTCTGACAGTGCGGCACTCCCTCAGCACTGACCCTCTGACAGTGCGGCACTCCCTCAGCACTGACCCTCTGACAGTGCGGCACTCCCTCAGCACTGACCCTCTGACAGTGCGGCACTCCCTCAGCACTGACCCTCTGACAGTGCGGCACTCCCTCAGCACTGACCCTCTGACAGTGCGGCACTCCCTCAGCACTGACCCTCTGACAGTGCGGCACTCCCTCAGCACTGACCCTCTGACAGTGCGGCACTCCCTCAGCACTGACCCTCTGACAGTGCGGCACTCTCCTCAGCACTGACCCTCTGACAGTGCGGCACTCCCTCAGCACTGACCCTCTGACAGTGCGGCACTCCCTCAGCACTGACCCTCTGACAGTGCGGCACTCCCTCAGCACTGACCCTCTGACAGTGCGGCACTCCCTCAGCACTGACCTCTGACAGTGCGGCACTCCCTCAGCACTGACCCTCTGACAGTGCGGCACTCCCTCAGCACTGACCCTCTGACAGTGCGGCACTCCCTCAGCACTGACCCTCTGACAGTGCGGCACTCCCTCAGCACTGACCCTCTGACAGTGCGGCACTCCCTCAGCACTGACCCTCTGACAGTGCGGCACTCCCTCAGCACTGACCCTCTGACAGTGCGGCACTCCCTCAGCACTGACCCTCTGACAGTGCGGCACTCCCTCAGCACTGACCCTCTGACAGTGCGGCACTCCCTCAGCACTGACCCTCTGACAGTGCGGCACTCCCTCAGCACTGACCCTCTGACAGTGCGGCACTCCCTCAGCACTGACCCTCTGACAGTGCGGCACTCCCTCAGTATCGTGATGGTTAATCAGCCCACATTATATTTGATTCGCCGAGTGAGATTTGAACACACTGCTAACTATCGACAAGGTGTCAGACAGCAGATTATTCTCTGACATTCGGAAGGTTTGAGTGGATTTCTTTGTTTTTCTGTGATTTGGTATTTGAGTTCTCTGTTTTGTTGCTGGTATAAAAATGAAATGTGCTGCTGATTGAATTGGGTGCTGTTAGAATCATCAGTCTTCACTCAGTTTCCATTTCCATCTGTCCAGCAGGTCCCATTCAAAGCCTCTCGAGATGCAGCAATCAGAGAATTTCATTCTGGATGCTTCTGTCTCTCTCTCTGTTACTATGGAGATCCAGAGTGCTAGGAGACCAGAGAAGAGTAGAATACTGTGTAAGTCAGCTGAGAGGACAGGGTCAGAATCACTGTGTGTGTGTATGTGTGTTTGTGTGCAAGTGGCTTAGTGCAGGAGTGCTACTAAAAGTTAGTGTGTGTGTTTGTGGAACTCTGGTTAAGTGCAGCTCTGCAGAGTAACTGAAGTCTGAATCTGCATTGCTCTCTCAGTTCCAGACTGCCATCAAGTCCAGCTACAACACGATGGGCTCTGCATCGTCCTCCAACCGACCAAAAGCCATCTACCTAGACATGGAGGGTCGCACACAGAAGGTACAGTTACTATGTATGCACTCACTGTCAACTCTGTTTCCATCACTGGCCTTCATTCACTTTCCAAGGATACTGCATGACAGAGAACTACCAGGTAAAAACAGATTACCCCAAAGAAACTCATGGCTGGGATGGTAAATATTCTGTTTCTTGTACAGACTTTCAAACCCGAATCGGAGCCACAAACATTTAGGAGGTCCACATTTCTGACCCAGTCTGTACTGATCTGTTCAAGCCTGATAATCAAAATCTCAGTGACCCCTGGGTTAGAGAGAGAGGGGAAATCAGCCAGGGTTCCTGCTCCTGATCATTGTCCAGTGATCCCTGGATTAGAGAGAGAGGAAATCAGCCAGGGTTCCTGCTCCTGATCATTGTCCAGTGATCCCTGGATTAGAGAGAGAGGAAATCAGCCAGGGTTCCTGCTCCTGATCACTGTCCAGTAATCCCTGGGTTAGTGAGAGAGGAAATCAGCCAGGGTTCCTGCTCCTGATCACTGTCCAGTGATCCCTGGATTAGAGAGAGAGAGGGGGGAAATCAGCCAGGGTTCCTGCTCCTGATCACTGTCCAGTGATCCCTGGGTTAGAGAGAGAGAGGGGAAATCAGCCAGGATTCCTGCTCCTGATCACTGTCCAGTGATCCCTGGGTTAGAGAGAGAGAGGGGAAATCAGCCAGGATTCCTGCTCCTGATCACTGTCCAGTGATCCCTGGGTTAGAGAGAGAGAGGGGAAATCAGCCAGGATTCCTGCTCCTGATCACTGTCCAGTGATCCCTGGGTTAGAGAGAGAGAGGGGAAATCAGCCAGGGTTCCTGCTCCTGATCACTGTCCAGTGATCCCTGGGTTAGAGAGAGAGAGGGGAAATCAGCCAGGATTCCTGCTCCTGATCACTGTCCAGTGATCCCTGGGTTAGAGAGAGAGAGGGGAAATCAGCCAGGATTCCTGCTCCTGATCACTGTCCAGTGATCCCTGGGTTAGAGAGAGAGAGGGGAAATCAGCCAGGGTTCCTGCTCCTGATCACTGTCCAGTGATCCCTGGGTTAGAGAGAGAGAGAGGGGAAATCAGCCAGGGTTCCTGCTCCTGATCACTGTCCAGTGATCCCTGGGTTAGAGAGAGAGGGGAAATCAGCCAGGGTTCCTGCTCCTGATCACTGTCCAGTGATCCCTGGGTTAGAGAGAGAGAGGGGAAATCAGCCAGGATTCCTGCTCCTGATCACTGTCCAGTGATCCCTGGGTCAGAGAGAGAGGGGAAATCAGCCAGGGTTCCTGCTCCTGATCACTGTCCAGTGATCCCTGGGTCAGAGAGAGAGGGGAAATCAGCCAGGGTTCCTGCTCCTGATCACTGTCCAGTGATCCCTGGGTTAGAGAGAGAGGGGAAATCAGCCAGGATTCCTGCTCCTGATCACTGTCCAGTGATCCCTGGGTTAGAGAGAGAGGGGAAATCAGCCAGGATTCCTGCTCCTGATCACTGTCCAGTGATTCCTGGGTTAGAGAGAGAGTGGGGGGGAAATCAGCCAGGGTTCTTGCTCCTGATCACTGTCCAGTGGTCCCTGGGTTAGAGAGAGAGAGGGGAAATCAGCCAGGGTTCTTGCTCCTGATCACTATCCAGTGATTCCTGGGTTAAAGAGAGGGGAAATCAGCCTGGGATCCTGCTCCTGATCACTGTCCAGTGGTCCCTGGGTTAGAGAGAGAGGGGGGAAATCAGCCAGGGTTCTTGCTCCTGATCACTGTCCAGTGATTCCTGGGTTATGTCAGGACTTTAGGAAATATACAGATTTTTGATGTAAATTGAAAAGACCTGAAATTAGTAATCTCAGTATTATTACCAATTCCATACGCTAGTGAGAGTAAAAATAGCAGGATATTCCAGCTGAATATGTGGCTGCAGAAATGGTGTTGGAAGTAGGGATTCAGATCCCTGGGACATTGGGACTTTCTGGGTAATGTGGGACTGGTATAAGCAGGATAAGATGTACCCAGAGCCGATCCAAGGAGGTGTTAGCTGGTACTATCAGGGTGGGTTTAAACTAGAATGGGAAGTGGATGGCACCTTGTACTGGGAGACAGAGGAGAGAGAAACAAGGATAGAAACCAGAGTCAGAAATGTAAGAAGCAAAAGTGGAAGGCAGAAAAAGTAAGCTGAGAAACAAATGGAGGCAGAGTGCAAATTGAAGCTAAGAAAACTAACGAGGTTAGAAAGTGCTAGTTTAAAGATAATGGATGGAATTATATATCCGCTTTACAGCCATTTTGCAGGAAGAAAATATCATAAAATCAGGTGTAAAGTGACAAGTGCGAATGGCACTGGTTTTCAGGCCTGTTGTTATTTTATGACACCTAGATCCCAGCATGGTGAATCTCTCACCAGAAATGGGCAAGAAGCTGATTAATTGATTGAAATTTATTCAAATATTATTTTCAGTATGATTAGTCAGTCTGCGCTGAACCGTCTGGTCTTGCTTGCCTTGATGGCTTCTCTAGGAGAGATTGTCTTTGGCGAGGAAAACACTTGCTCTCTATGAATGGGAAACAGTTTGTTGGCCTTGCCAGTGGAACCAGAGGCAGTTGAGGCCGAGGGCATGCCCCTTGGGCAGTGCCAGACTGGTTAGGGAATGTAGAACCAAGCGTCACAGTCTGAGGATACGGGATAGACCGTTTAGGATAGAGTTGAGGAGACATTTCATCACTACAGAGTGGTGAGCCTGTAGAATTCATTATCATAGGAAGAAGTTGATGCCAAAACATTGAATGTATTCAAAAAAGCAGTTAGATATAACAGTTGGACTGAAGGGGATCCAAGGTGGCTAGGGTGGGTGCAGGGGTTCAGATTACAGACAAACATAGAACATAAGAAAACAAGAACATAAGAAATAGGAACAGGAGTAGACCATCCAGCCCCTCGAGCCTGCCCCGCCATTCAATAAGATCATGGCTGATCTGAAGTGAATCAGTTCCACTTTCCCGCTTTCTGTCCATAATCCTTAATTCCCTTGTCTATCAGAAACCTATCTACCCGTAACAAATATATTCAGCGAGGTAGCCTCCACCACTTCAACAGGCAGAGAATTCCGAAGATTCACCACCGTCTGAGAGAAGAAGTTCCTCCTCAACTCTGTTCTAAACTGACCCTCGCCCCCTTATTTTGAGGCTGTGCCCTGTAGTTCTGTTTTCCTTTCTAAGCAGGAAGAATCTCTCTATCTCTACCCTATCTAGCCCTTTCATTATCTTATATGTCTCTATAAGATTCCCCCTCAGCCTTCTAAATTCCGAGTACAAACCAGTCTATTCAATCTTTCCTCATAAGCTAACCCCCTCATCTCCGGTATCAGCCTAGTGAACCTTCTCTGTACTCCCTCCAAGGCCAATATATCCTTTAGCAAAGAAGCAAACCAAAACTGCACACAGTACTCCAGCTGAGGCCTCACCAGTGCCTTGTACAGTTGCAACAAGATCTCTCTGCTTTTATATTCTATCCCCCTCGCAATAAAGGCCAACATTGCATTCGCCTTCTTGATCACCTGCTGCACCTGCAAACTGTGTTTTTGTGATTTGTGCACAAGAACCCCCAGGTCCCTCTGCATTTTTCACTATTTAAATAATAAATATGTGTCTGTATGGAACCGGAAGAAATGGCAGAGGTGCTTAATGAGTACTTTGCCTCAGTATTCGCGGTGGAAAGTGATCTGGAAGGATGCACTACAAGTTTGCAGCAGACTGAAAAGATTGAGTATGTAGATATTAAGGAAGCGGATGTGTTAGAACTTTTAAATGCTATCAAGATAGACAAGTCTCTGGGACCAGATGGGATGTACCCCAGGTTATTGTGGGAGGTGAGGGATGTCATTGCAGAGCCCCTGGCGATGATCTTTGCATCGTCGATGGATTCGGGAGAGGTTCCAGAGGATTGCGGATGTGGTCCCTATTTTCAAGAAAGGGAACAGGGATAGTCCTGGAAATTACCGACCGGTGAGTCTGACCTCAGTGGTTGGTAAGCTGATGGAGAGGCTTCTGGGGGACAAGATTTACGAGCATTGGAGAAGTTTAGGTTGATTAGAAATAGTCAGCATGGTTTTGTAAAAGGCAGGTCGTGCCTTACAAGCTTAATTGAGTTCTTCGAAAATGTGACTGAACACATTGACGAAGGGAGAGCAGTGGACGTGGTGTACATGGACTTCAGCAAGGCATTTGACAAGGTCCCACATGCAAGACTTCTTGAGAAGGTGAGAGGCCATGGGATCCAAGGGGCTTTGGCCTTGTGGATCCAGAACTGGTTTGCCTGCAGAAGGCAGAGAGTAGTTGTGGATGGGTCTTCTTCTGCATGGAGGTCAGTCACCAGTGGAGTGCCCCAGGGATCTGTTCTAGGACCCTTGCTGTTTGTCATTTTCATAAATGAACTGGATGAGGAAGTGGAGGGATGGGTGAGTAAGTTCGCCGATGACACGAAGGTCGGAGGTGTTGTGGATGGTCTGGAGGAATGTCAGAAGTTGCAGCATGACATCGACAGGATGCAAGACTGGGCGGAGAAGTGGCAGATGGACTTCAACGCGGATAAATGTGTTGTGGTCCATTTTGGCACATCCAACGGGATGAATGAGTACTCTATCAAAGGTAGGAGTCTTAGCTGTGTGGATGAGCAGAGGGATCTTGGGGTCCGGGTCCATAAGACTCTCAAATCAGCCTCCCAGGTGGAGGATGTGGTTAAGAAAGCTTATGGTGTACTGGCCTTCATTCATCGAGGGATTGAATTCAGGAGTCAGGAGGTAATGCTGCAGCTTTATAGGACCTTGTCAGACCACACTTGGAGTACTGTGCGCAGTTCTGGTCGCCTCACTATAGGAAGGACGTGGAAGCTATTGAAAGGGTGCAGAGGAGATTTTACAAGGATGTTGCCTGGATTGGGAGGCATGCCTTATGAAGACAGGTTGAGGGAGCTGG
Source organism: Sphyrna mokarran (assembly GCA_024679065.1). Classification (NCBI taxonomy): domain Eukaryota; kingdom Metazoa; phylum Chordata; class Chondrichthyes; order Carcharhiniformes; family Carcharhinidae; genus Sphyrna; species Sphyrna mokarran. The sequence continues at coordinate 1,499,826 of JAGIQG010000013.1, read as the reverse complement.
GACTGTTCTCCCTGGAGGGACGAAGGTTGAGAGGCGACCTGATAGAGGTTTACAAGATGTTGAGAGGATTAGATAGAGTGGACTCTCAGAGACTATTTCCCAGGGCTGAAATGGTTGCGACGAGAGGGCACAGATTTAAGGTGCAGGGAAGCAAGTACAGAGGGGATGCTAGGGGAAAGTTTTTCACTCAGAGGGTGGTGAGTGAATGGAATCGGCTGCCGTCGGTGGTGGTCGAGGCGAACTCGCTGGGGTCTTTTAAAAGACTTCTGGATGAGTATATGGGATCCAAATGGGATTGGGGGTTATAGATAGGTCTATGGCTGGGTAGGTTTTGATGTGTTCGGCACAACTTGTGGGCCGAAGGGCCTGTTTGTGCTGTAGTGTTCTATGTTCTATGTTCTAAATATTCCATTTTACTATTATTTCTTCCAAAGTGGATAACCTCACATTTGCCAATGTTATACTCCATCTGCCAGATCCTCACCCACTCACTTAGCCTATCCAGATCTCTCTGCAGACTTTCCGCATCCTCCACGCAACTCCACACATGGATAGAAACATAGAACAATACAGCACAGTAAAGGCCCTTCTGCCTTCAATGCCGTGCCAAGCTACGTCCAAACCCAAGATCAAGCTATCCCCTCTCTATCGTTCTGGTGTGCTCCATGTGCCTATCCGATAATCGCTTGAAAGTTCCTAAAGTGTCCAACTCCACTATCACAGCAGGCAGTCTATTCCACACTCCAAGCACTCTCTGAGTGAAGAATCTACCTTGGACAGCCCTCCTATATCTCCCGCCCTGAACCTTATAGTTATACTCCCTAGTAATAGCGAGGAAATAGTCTCTGCAGGTCCAGTCTATCTATCCCTCTCATCATCTTAATGACCAGAACTGAACACAATATCCCAAATGTGGTCTCACCAACGTCCAGTAGAGTTACACCATAACCCCATGGCTCTTAAACTCAACCCCCTGTTAATACACAGTAACACACTATAAGCCTTCTTCACGGCTCTATCCACTTGAGTGGCAACCTTCAGAGATCTGTGGATATGAACCCCAAGATCTCTCTCTTCCTCCACATTCCTCAGAACCCTGCCTTTGACCCTGTAATACGCATTCAAGTTTGTCCTATCAAAATAAATCACCTCGCACTTATCAGAGTTAAACTCCATCTGCCACTTTTCGGCCGCGCTCTGCATCCTATCAATGTCTCTTTGCAGCCTGCAAGAGCCCTCCACCTCATCCACTACTCCACCAATGTTGGGATCATCAGCAGATTTACTAACCCACCCTTCAGCCTCTCTTCCAAGTCATTGATAAAAATCACAAATAGCAGAGGACCCAGCACTGACCCCTGTGGGACACCACTGGTAACTGGCCTCCAGTCTGAGAATTTTCCCTCCAACACCAAACTCTGTTTTCTACGATATAGCCAGTTACTTATCCAATTGGATAAATTTCCTTTTATCCCACACCTCCTCACTTTCTTCATGAGCCTACCATGGGGAACCTTATCAAACTCCTTACTAAAATCCATGTATACCACATCAATTGCTCTACCTTCATCCACACACTTAGTTACCTCCTCAAAGAATTCAATCAAATTTGTGAGGCACAACTTACCCCTCACGAAACCATGCTGACTATCCTGGATTAATTGAATCTTTCCAAATGTTCATAAATCCTATCTCTCAGGATCCTTTCCATTAACTTACTGACCACTGAAGTAAGACTAACTGGCCTATAATTACCAGGGTCATTCCTATTTCCTTTCTTGAAGAGAGGAACATAGAACATTACAGCGCAGAACAGCCCCTTCGGCCTTCGATGTTGTGCCGACCAATTAAGAAAAAGCAATGACCCTCTAACCTAAACCATTCCTTTTTCATCCATTAACTTATCTACTAACCTCTTAAACGCCACGAAACTTGGTGCATCTACAACTGCAGCAGGCAGGGCATTCCATACCCTAACCACCCTCTGGGTAAAGAACCTACCTCTGACATCCGTCCTATAACTACCACCCCTTAATTTAAAGCTGTGTCCCTTCATGCTAGCTTTTTCCATCCTAGGAAAAAGGCTATCACTGTCCACCCTATCTAAACCTCTAATCATCTTATATGTTTCGATTAGGTCCCCTCTTAGCCGCCTCCTTTCTAACGAAAACAACCTCAAATCCCTCAGCCTCTCTTAATAAGACCTGCCCTCCATACCAGGCAACATCCTGGTAAACCTCCTCTGTACCCTCTCCAAAGCCTCCACATCTTTCTTATAATGCGGGGACCAGAACTGCACACAATACTCCAAGTGCGGGCGCACTAGAGTTTTGTACAGTTGCAACATGACGTTGCGGCTCCGAAATTCAATCCCCCTACCAATAAAAGCTAAGACTCCGTATGCCTTCTTAACAACCTTATCGACTTGATTGCCAACTTTCAGGAATCTATGCACACATACACCAAGATCCCTCTGTTCATCAACACTATTAAGAGTCCTACCATTAGCCCTATACTCTACACATTTGTTATTCCTTGTTATTCCTTATATTTATTTGTTAGATCGGGTGAGGACATAAAATCTCACTGGAGATGTTAAGCCAGGATCTTGAAGTCAAATGGGGCAAGCAGGTGCAAGGAACCCAAATCAGTTATCCACTGATTTGAGAGCGATTAAAGAGACAGATCCTGTACTATGTATGTTCCTTGCTCATATCCTTCAGAGCTTCTTAGCAGCCTTGGATTGGAAAGGCGCTTCCTGCTCCCCACTACCTCACCCTTACCCTCCCAGCTGATCCCTGCCTGCCCTCTCCTTCATTTACATCCCGTCCAGCATCCAGTCCTAACTCTGCTAGCCACACCTCATCTTCCTATTCCTACTGCACCGTGCACAATGACGAGAAAGATAAAATGATTTTCAATTGATCTTATTATCCTGATCATTTCTTACACCAGCTGAGGTTTAATGTTGTATTCATTGTTACTCTTTTTGTTTTACACAGGTGATTTTCAGCAAATACTGCAGTCCCAATGATATCAGAGAATTACTGTGCAGCTCTGTGGGTCTAGCTCGGTGAGAGATCTGTCTCAATATAATACCTCTGACACAAGAGATCACCCCAAGAACTGAATAAAAAATGACACTCAACACTTCTTTCAATTATAGCATACGTTAGATACAGAGTAAAGCTCCCTCTACACCATCCCCATCAAACACTCCCAGGACAGGTACAGCACGGGGTTAGATACAGAGTAAAGCTCCCTCTACACCATCCCCATCAAACACTCCTATGACAGGTACAGCACAGGGTTAGATACAGAATAAAGCTCGCTCTACACTGTCCCCCTATCAAACGCTCCCAAGACAAGTACAGCACAGGGTTAATACAGATTAAAGCTTCCTCTACACTGTCCCCATCAAACACTCCCAGGACAGGTACAGCACGGGGTTAGATACAGAGTAAAGCTCCCTCTACACTGTTCCCCATCAAACACTCCCAGGACAGGTACAGCACAGGGTTAGATACAGAGTAAAGCTCCCTCTACACTGTCCCCCCATCAAACACTCCCAGGACAGGTACAGCACAGGGTTAGATACAGAGTAAAGCTCCCTCTACACTGTCCCCCATCAAACACTCCCAGGACAGGTACAGCACGGGGTTAGATACAGAGTAAAGCTCCCTCTACACTGTCCCCCATCAAACACTCCCAGGACAGGTACAGCACGGAGTTAGATACAGAGTAAAGCTCCCTCTACACTGTCCCCATCAAACGCTCACCGGACAGGTACAGCACAGGGTTAGATACAGAGTAAAGCTCCCTCTACACTGTCCCCATCAAACACTCCCAGGACAGGTACAGCACGGGGTTAGGTACAGAGTAAAGTTCCCTGTACAGCCAAGGATTTGTATACTATGGGGATATATACAGAGTGACATATTTTTATTCATTCTTGGCATGTAGGCATCACTGGCTAGGCCAATATTTATTGTCTGTCCTTAACCATCACTCCTTGACATTCAATGGTGTTACCATCACTAAATCCCCACTATCAACATCTGTAAGTTACCATTGACCAGAAACTGAACTGAACTATCCATATAAATATTGTGGCTATTTGGAAATCACCAAATTTGCACAGTGGTGCAGTGGTTAGCAATGCTGCCTCACAGCATGCCAGGGACCTGATTGAATTCCCAGTTTGGGTCATGTCTGTACAGAGTCTGCACAGTGTCATAGAATGCCTCAGTGCAGAAGGAGGCCATTCGACCCATCGGATGTGCACTGGCCACAATCACACCCAGGGTTTTTTGCTGCAACCCACATATTTACCCTGCTAATCCCCTAACACTAAGGTCAATTTAGCGTGGCCAATCAACTTAACCTGCACATCATTGGACTGTGGGAGAAAACCGGAGATCTGGAGGAAACCCATGTAGACACTGTGACCCAAGGCTGGAATTGAACATTAGTCCCTGGCACTGTGAGGCAGTAGTGCTAACCTCTGTATGGGTTTCCTCCAGGTGTTCCAGTTTCCTCCCACAGTCTGAAAGACATGATAGGTATGCTAAATTCTTACAATGTACCTGAACAGGCGCTGGAGTGTGACGACTAGGAAATTTTCACAGTCACTTTATTGCAATGTTAATCTAAGCCTACTTCTGACACTAATAAATAAACTTTAAATTTTCCTGAGGCAGTACACTTCAAACCCATTATCATCTAGAAAGACAAGAGCAGCAGATATCTGGGAAGCACCATCACCTGGAGACTCCCCCCAAGCAGCATCCTGAGTTGGAAATATATCAACATCCCTCCATTGTTGGTGGGTCACAATCCTGGAATTCCCTCACTTTAGGTGTATCTACAGCTCAGAAACTGCAGCGAATCAAGAAGGCAGTTCACCACCACCTTCTCACGGGCCATAAGGAATGGGCAATAAACAGTGGCTTAGCCATGTGACACCCATATCCAGTGAACAAATACATTCAAAAGAGAAAATGACCATTGGACTTATAATTCAATGAATTGAAAAACTTTATTTGATCATTGTTGATTATATATTAATTTAGTGATATCTATATTTCAATTGTGGAAATGAACTGCAAATTCACTGTGCTTCTATATAAAGGAGTAAGGGTTGAAAATGTGATTGTTGATTAAAAGTACACAATTTTTTAATGCATGTCTCTAAATAGAACACTCTAAATGTGTTAGAATTGCTCTCCCATATTGTATTTATCAGTATTTGGTTATCTGAATTCTAACAGTTATGTGATGGGAGGGGTATTGTTTTTATTGTTGGTTTCAGTATGTGGAGCAGGGAAGGGGATCAGTTGGATTTGGATTGTGCTAACAGAAATTGTCCAAACATCACATCTTATGACTATCAATGGGCCAAATGGCTTTTGTCTGCGCAGTTGGGATTTTTATAATCTTACTGCTTCTAAATCTGAAGATGGAGCTGCAATCATTCTCTGACTCTTGTGTATCTATTTCAGAAGCACATCGATTTCACTGCTGGACTCGGACAATGCAATAATCTCCATCGACCCAACAATGCCAACAAATACCGAACGGTAAATTCATCCTTCCATCTCTCCAACTGCTCTATATATAGGGCTGACCCATCACTAATAATCTGTGTGTGTGATTAGACAGATATACTGTGTGAATGAAGATGTGTTTATAATGTGGTGAAGCAGGTTGTGAATCCTTGCAGCACACTCTGCTGGCTGGTGATGAGAGCAGAAGAGATTCCCGGACAGCTATGTGAAATTGGAACTCTGACCTTCTCTATCCATAGCTGCCAAGCATAGCATGTACCAATTTGTACATTGCCACAGCAACATGGACTCCCTGAGTGATCTGTAAAGACATCATCATCATCACTCTGATCCCAAGAAGCGTCTGCTGATGTTCCTTAATGTATCTCATCATTGTCGCATTCTTTATCTTTTTCCTTCAGAACGCCATACAGAGTAATTGCTCTGACTGGGAACCAGCTATCAGGTCAGTCATTGGTAATGATCAATCCTCTTTATACATCAGATCCATAAACAAAAATTATTCTCGTGATTGTTCTGTATCAGCTCCGAGAATCTGTGTATTTGAGTATGAGTGTGAGTGCATGTTACTGTGTGTGTGTTACTGTATGTGAGTGCTCGTTACTGTGTGTGAGAGCGTGTTACTGTGTGTGAGTGTGTGTTACTGTGTGTGAGAGCGTGTTACTGTGTGTGAGTGCACATTACTGTGTGTGAGTGCATATTACTGCGTGTGAGTGCGTGTTACTGTGTGTGAGTGTGGGTTACTGTGTGTGTGTGTTACTGTGTGTGTGTGTGTGTGTTACTGTGTGTGAGTGCATATTACTGTGTGTGAGTGCATGTTACTGTGTGTGAGTGTGTGTTACTGTGTGTGAGTGCACATTACTGTGTGAGTGCAATTACTGTGTGTGTGTATTACTGTGTGTGAGTGTGCATTATCGTGTGTGAGTATGTGTTACTGTGTGTGAGTGTGTGTTACTGTGTGTGTGTATTACTGTGTGTGAGTGTGTGTTACTGTGTGTGTGTGTGAGTGTATTTTACTGTGTGTGAGTGTGTGTTACTGTGTTTGAGTGTGTGTTACTGTGCGTGAGTGCGCATTACTGTGTTTGAGTGTGTGTTACTGTGTGTGTGTGCGCATTACTGTGTGTGTGTGTGTTACTGTGTGTGAGTGTGTGTTACTGTGTGTGAGTGTGTTACTGTGTTTGAGTGTGTGTTACTGTGTGTGAGTGCATATTATTGTGTGTGAGTGCTCGTTACTGTGTGTGAGTGCATGTTACTGTGTGTGAGTACGTGTTACTGTGTGTGAGAGCGTGTTACTGTGTGTGAGTGCATATTACTGTGTGTGAGTGCTTGTTACTGTGTGTGAGAGCGTGTTACTGTGTGTGAGTGTGTGTTACTGTGTGTGAGTGCATATTACTGCGTGTGAGTGCGTGTTACTGTGTGTGAGTGTGGGTTACTGTGTGTGAGTGTGTGTTACTGTGTGTGAGTGTATTTTACTGTGTGTGTGTGTGTTACTGTGTTTGAGTGTGTGTTACTGTGTGTGAGTGCATATTACTGTGTGTGAGTGCTCGTTACTGTGTGTGAGTGCGTGTTACTGTGTGTGAGTACGTGTTACTGTGTGTGAGTGTATTTTACTGTGTGTGTGTGTGTTACTGTGTTTGAGTGTGTGTTACTGTGTGTGAGTGCATATTACTGTGTGTGAGTGCTCGTTACTGTGTGTGAGTGCGTGTTACTGTGTGTGAGTACGTGTTACTGTGTGTGAGAGCGTGTTACTGTGTGTGAGTGCATATTACTGTGTGTGAGTGCTTGTTACTGTGTGTGAGAGCGTGTTACTGTGTGTGAGTGTGTGTTACTGTGTGTGAGTGCATATTACTGCGTGTGAGTGCGTGTTACTGTGTGTGAGTGTGGGTTACTGTGTGTGTGTGTTACTGTGTGTGAGTGTGTGTATGTGTTACTGTGTGTGCGTGCATATTACTGCGTGAGTGCATGTTACTGTGTGTGAGTGTGTGTTACTGTGTGTGAGTGCACATTACTGTGTGCGAGTGCACATTACTGTGTGTGTGTGTTACTGTGTGTGAGTGTGCATTATCGTGTTTGAGTATGTGTTACTGTGTGTGACTGTATTTTACTGTGTGTGAGTGTGTGGTACTGTGTGTGAGTGTGTGGTACTGTGTGTGAGTGTGTGTTACTGTGTGTGAGTGCGCATTACTGTGTGTGAGTGCGCATTACTGTGTGTGAGTGTGCGTTACTGTGTGTGAATGTGTGTTACTGTGTGTGAGTGGGCCAGATGGGATTTACCCTAGGATTCTCTGGGAGGCTAGAGAGGAGATTGCAGAGCCTTTGATCTTCATGTCGTCGTTGGCTACAGGTATAGTGCCGGAAGACTGGAGGATGGCAAATGTTGTCCCTTTGTTCAAAAAGGAGAGTAGGGACCATCCTGGAAATTATAGACTGGTGAGCCTGACTTCTGTTGTGGGCAAGGTCTTGGAAAGAATTATAAGGGATAGGATTTATAAGCATCTAGAGAGAAATAAATTGATTAGGGATATTCAGCACGGTTTTGTGAAGTGTAGGTCGTGCCTCACAAACCTTATTGAGTTTTTTGAGGAGGTGACCAAAGAGGTAGATAAGGGTAAGGCAGTTGATGTAGTGTATATGGACTTTAGCAAAGCGTTTGATAAGGTTCCCATGGTAGGCTACTGCAGAAAGTGCAGATGCATGGGATTGAAGGTGATTTAGCAGTGTGGATTAGGAATTGGCTAGCTGATAGAAGACAGAGGGTGGTGGTTGATGGGAAATATTCAACCTGGAGTGCAGTTACAAGTGGTGTACCTCAAGGATCTGTTTTGGGGCCACTGCTGTTTGTCATTTTTATAAATGACCTAGATGAGGGTGTAGAGGGTTGGATTAGTAAATTTGCTGACGATACCGAAGTGGGGGAGTTGTAGATAGCGAGGATGGATGTTACAGTTTGCAGAGGGACATAGATAGGTTGCAGAGCTGGGCCGTGAGGTGGCAAATGGAATTCAATACAGATAGTGTGAGGTGATTCACTTTGGTAGGAATAACAGGCATATGAAATATAGGGCTAATGGAAGGACCCTTAAAAGTGTTGTCGAGCAGAGGGATCTTGGGGTACAAGTACATAGCTCTTTGAAAGTTGGCACCCAGGTTGGTAAAGTTGTTAAGAAGGCGTACGGTGTGTTAGCTTTTATTGGTAGAGGGATTGAATTTAGGAGCCGTGAGGTTATGCTACAACTGTACAAAACTCTGGTGTGGCCACACTTGGAGTATTGCGTACAGTTCTGGTCGCCGCATTATAAGAAAGATGTGGAAGCATTGGAAAGGGTGCAGAGGAGGTTTACCAGGATGTTGCCTGGTATGGTGGAAGGCCTTATGAGGAAAGGCTGAGGGACCTGAGGTTATTTTCATTAGAGAGAAGAAGGTTACGTGGTGACCTAATTGAGGCGTTTAAGATGATCAAGGGATTGGATAGGGTGGATAGTGAGAGCCTTTTTCCTCGGATGGTGATGACCAACACGAGGGACATAACTTTAAATTAAGAGGTGGTAGTTATAGGACGGATGTCAGAGGCAGGTTCTTTACACAGAGGGTGGTGAGGGCGTGGAATGCCCTGCCTGCAGCAGTTGTGGACTCGCCTACTTTGGGGGCATTCAAATGTTCGGTGGATAGGCATATGGACGATATTGGAATAGTTTAGGTTAGAGGGTCCACTGGCCGGCGCAACATCGAGGGCTGAAGGGCCTGTACTGCGCTGTAATGTTCTATGTTCTATGAGTGCTTGTTACTGTGTGTGTGTGTGTGTTACCATGTGTGTGTGTGTTACCGTGTGTGAGTGCATATTACTGTGTGTGAGTGCGTGTTACTGTGTGTGAGAGTGTGTCACTGTGTGTGAGTGCATATTACTGTGTGTGAGTGCTTGTTACTGTGTGTGAGTGTGTGTAACTGTGTGTGTGTGCGTTACTGTGTGTAAGTGTGTGTTACTGTGTGTAAGTGAGCGTTACTGTGTGTGAGTGCATATTACTGTGTGTGAATGTATGTTACTGTGTGTGAGTGTGTGTTACTGTGTGTGACTGCGCGTTGCTGTGTGTGTGCGTGTTACTGTGGTGAGTTCGCGTTACTGTGTGTGAATGCGTGCTACTGTGTGTGAGTGCGCGTTACTGTGTGTGAGTTCGCGTTACTGTGTGTGAATGCGTGTTACTGTGTGTGAGTGCATGTAACTGTGTGTGAGTGCGCGTTACTGTGTGTGAGTGCGCGTTACTGTGTGTGAGTGCGCGTTACTGTGTGTGAGTGTGCATTACTGTGTGTGAATGCGTGTTACTATGTGTGGGGTGTGTACTGTGTGTGAGTGCACGTTACTGTGTGTGAGTGCGTGTTACTGTGTGTGAATGTGCGTTACTGTGTGTGAGTGCGCGTTACTGTGTGTGAGTGCGTGTAACTGTGTGTGAGAGCGTGTTACTGTGTGTGAGTTCATATTATTGTGTGTGAGTGCGCATTACTGTGTGTGAGTGTGTGTTACTGTGTGTGAGTGCGCGTTACTGTGTGTGAGTGCACGTTACTGTGTGTGAGTTCGTGTTACTGTGTGTGAATGTGTGTTACTGTGTGTGAATGCGTGTTACTGTGTGTGAGTGTGTGTGAGTGTGTGTTACTGTGTGTGAGTGCGCGGTACTGTGTGTGAGTGCGCATTACTGTGTGTGAGTGCGCATTACTGTGTGTGAGTGCACGTTACTGTGTGTGAGTGCGTGTAACTGTGTGTGAGAGCGTGTTACTGTGTGTGACTTCATATTACTGTGTGTGAGTGCATGTTACTGTGTGTGAATTCGCGTTACTGTGTGTGAGTGCGTGTAACTGTGTGTGAGAGCGTGTTACTGTGTGTGACTTCATATTACTGTGTGTGAGTGCATGTTACTGTGTGTGAGTGCGCGTTACTGTGTGTGAGTGCATGTTACTGTGTGTGAGTGCATGTTACTGTGTGTGAGTGCATGTTACTGTGTGTGAGTGCGCATTACCGTGTGTGAGTGCATGTTACTGTGTATGAGTGCATGTTACTGTGTGTGAGTGCATGTTACTGTGTGTGAGTTCGCGTTACTGTGTGTGAGTGCATGTTACTGTGTGTGATTGCATGTTACTGTGTGTGAGTGCGCGTTACTGTGTGTGAGTCTGTGTTACTGTGTGTGTGTGTTACTGTGTGTGAGTGCGTGTTACTGTGTGTGAGTGCGTGTTACTGTGTGTGAGTGTGTGTTACTATGTGTGAGTGCATGTTACTGTGTGTGAGTGCATGTTACTGTGTGTGAGTGTGCGTTACTGTGTGTGAGTCTGTGTTACTGTGTGTGAGTGTGTTACTGTGTGTGTGTGTTACTGTGTGTGGGTGCGTGTTACTGTGTGTGAGTGTGTGTTACTGTGTGTGAGTCTGTGTTACTGTGTGTGAGTGTGTGTTACTGTGTGTGTGTTACTGTGTGTGAGTGCGTGTTACTGTGTGTGAGTCTGTGTTACTGTGTGCGTGTGTGTTACTGTGTGTGAGTCTGTGTTACTGTGTGTGAGTGCGTGTTACTGTGTGTGAGTCTGTGTTACTGTGTGTGAGAGTGTGTCACTGTGTGTGAGTGCATATTACTGTGTGTGAGTGCTTGTTACTGTGTGTGAGTGTGTGTAACTGTGTGTGTGTGCGTTACTGTGTGTAAGTGTGTGTTACTGTGTGTAAGTGAGCGTTACTGTGTGTGAGTGCATATTACTGTGTGTGAATGTATGTTACTGTGTGTGAGTGTGTGTTACTGTGTGTGACTGCGCGTTGCTGTGTGTGTGCGTGTTACTGTGGTGAGTTCGCGTTACTGTGTGTGAATGCGTGCTACTGTGTGTGAGTGCGCGTTACTGTGTGTGAGTGCGCGTTACTGTGTGTGAGTGCGTGTTACTGTGTGTGAGTGCATGTAACTGTGTGTGAGTGCGCGTTACTGTGTGTGAGTGCGCGTTACTGTGTGTGAGTGCGCGTTACTGTGTGTGAGTGAGCGTTACTGTGTGTGAGTGTGCATTACTGTGTGGAATGCGTGTTACTATGTGTGAGGGTGTGTTACTGTGTGTGAGTGCACGTTACTGTGTGTGAGTGCGTGTTACTGTGTGTGAATGTGCGTTACTGTGTGTGAGTGCGCGTTACTGTGTGTGAGTGCGTGTAACTGTGTGTGAGTGCGTGTTACTGTGTGTGAGTTCATATTATTGTGTGTGAGTGCGCATTACTGTGTGTGAGTGTGTGTTACTGTGTGTGAGTGCGCGTTACTGTGTGTGAGTGCACGTTACTGTGTGTGAGTTCGTGTTACTGTGTGTGAATGTGTGTTACTGTGTGTGAATGCGTGTTACTGTGTGTGAGTGTGTGTGAGTGTGTGTTACTGTGTGTGAGTGCGCGGTACTGTGTGTGAGTGCGCATTACTGTGTGTGAGTGCGCATTACTGTGTGTGAGTGCACGTTACTGTGTGTGAGTGCGTGTAACTGTGTGTGAGAGCGTGTTACTGTGTGTGACTTCATATTACTGTGTGTGAGTGCATGTTACTGTGTGTGAATTCGCGTTACTGTGTGTGAGTGCGTGTAACTGTGTGTGAGAGCGTGTTACTGTGTGTGACTTCATATTACTGTGTGTGAGTGCATGTTACTGTGTGTGAGTGCGCGTTACTGTGTGTGAGTGCATGTTACTGTGTGTGAGTGCATGTTACTGTGTGTGAGTGCATGTTACTGTGTGTGAGTGCGCATTACCGTGTGTGAGTGCATGTTACTGTGTATGAGTGCATGTTACTGTGTGTGAGTGCATGTTACTGTGTGTGAGTTCGCGTTACTGTGTGTGAGTGCATGTTACTGTGTGTGATTGCATGTTACTGTGTGTGAGTGCGCGTTACTGTGTGTGAGTCTGTGTTACTGTGTGTGTGTGTTACTGTGTGTGTGTGTTACTGTGTGTGAGTGCGTGTTACTGTGTGTGAGTGCGTGTTACTGTGTGTGAGTGTGTGTTACTGTGTGTGAGTGCATGTTACTGTGTGTGTGTTACTGTGTGTGAGTGTGCGTTACTGTGTGTGAGTCTGTGTTACTGTGTGTGAGTGTGTTACTGTGTGTGTGTGTTACTGTGTGTGGGTGCGTGTTACTGTGTGTGAGTGTGTGTTACTGTGTGTGAGTCTGTGTTACTGTGTGTGAGTGTGTGTTACTGTGTGTGTGTGTTACTGTGTGTGAGTGCGTGTTACTGTGTGTGAGTCTGTGTTACTGTGTGCGTGTGTGTTACTGTGTGTGAGTTGTGTTACTGTGTGTGTGTTACTGTGTGTGAGTCTGTGTTACTGTGTGTGAGTGTGTGTTACTGTGTGTGAGTGTGTGTTACTGTGTGTGAGTGTGTGTTACTGTGTGTGAGTCTGTGTTACTGTGTGTGAGTGCGTGTTACTGTGTGTGAGTCTGTGTTACTGTGTGTGAGTGCGTGTTACTGTGTGTGAGTGTGTGTTACTGTGTGTGTGTGTTACTGTGTGTGAGTGTGTGTTACTGTGTGTGAGTGCGTGTTACTGTGTGTGAGTGTGTGTTACTGTGTGTGACTGTGTGTTACTGTGTGTGAGTCTGTGTTACTGTGTGTGAGTGCGTGTTACTGTGTGTGAGTCTGTGTTACTGTGTGTGAGTCTGTGTTACTGTGTGTGAGTGCATTTAAGAACATAAGAACATAAGAAATAGGAGCAGGAGTAGGCCATCCAGCCCCTCGAGCCTGCCCCGCCATTCAATAAGATCCTGGCTGATCTGAAGTGAATCAGTTCCACTTTCCCGCTTTCTCCCCATAACCTTTAATTCCCTTGTCTATCAGAAATCTATCTACCAGTGACTTAAATATATTCAGTGAGGTAGCCTCCACCACTTCAATGGGCAGAGAATTCCAGAGACTCACCATCCTTTGAGTGAAGAAGTTCCTCCTCAACTCCGATCTAAACTCCCTTCCCTTATTTTGAGGCTGTGCTCTCTAATCCTGCTATCCTTTCTAAGCAGGAAGAATCTCTCTACCTCTATCCTGACTAGCTCCTTCATTATCTTGTAAGTCTCTATAAGATTCCCCCCTAGCCTTCTAAACTCCAATGAGTACAGACCCAGTCTATTCAATCTTTCATAAGCTAATCCCCTCATCTCCGGTAGAGATTTTGTGATTCTAAGACGAGATATGAAGTTTGAATTGGGTTTGAAGTTGGATAAGTCCCCTGGGCCGGACGGGATTTACCCTAGGATTCTCTGGGAGGCAAGAGAGGAGATTGCAGAGCCTCTGGCTCTGATCTTCAGGTCCTCGTTGGTTACGGGTGTGGTTCCGGAGGACTGGAGGATAGCGAATGTGGTCCCATTGTTTAAGAAGGGGAAGAGAGACCTTCCAGGGAATTATAGGCCAGTGAGTCTTACTTCTGTTGTGGGCAAAGTATTGGAGAGAATTATTAGGGATAGGATTTATAGTTATTTAGAGAGAAATGAATTGATTGGGGATAGTCAGCATGGTTTCGTGAAGGGTAGGTCATGCCTTACTAACCTCATTGAGTTTTTTGAGAAAGTGACCAGAGAGGTGGATGGGGTAAGGCGGTTGATGTAGTATATATGGACTTTAGTAAGGCGTTTGATAAGGTGGCCCATGGAAGACTTCTACAGAAAATACAGATGTGTGGAATAGAGGGTGATTTAGCTAATTGGATTAGGAATTGGCTGGCAGATAGAAGACAGAGGGTGGTGGTTGATGGGAGATATTCATCGTGGAGTTCGGTGACGAGTGGTGTGCCTCAGGGGTCTGTTTTGGGGCCCCTGCTGTTTGTAATTTTTATAAATGATCTGGATGAGGGTATTGAGGGATGGATCAGTAAATTTGCAGATGACACTAAAGTCGGTGGAGTGGTAGATAGTGAAGAGGGGTGTTATAGTTTACAGAGTGACTTGGACAAGTTGCAGAGCTGGGCCGAGAGGTGGCAAATGGAGTTTAATGTGGAAAAGTGTGAGGTAATGCACTTTGGCAGGAACAATAAATGTGTAGAGTATAGGGCTAATGGTAGGGCTCTTAATAGTGTTGAGGAACAGAAGGATCTTGGTGTATGTGTCAATAGATCCCTGAAAGTAGGCAGTCAAGTGGATAAAGTTGTTAAGAAGGCATATGAGTCTTAGCTTTTATTGGTAGGGGGATTGAATTTAGGAGCCGCAGCATCATGTTGCAACTGTACAAAACTCTAGTGCGGCCGCACTTGGAGTATTGTGTGCAGTTCTGGTCCCCACATTATAAGAAAGATGTGGAGGCATTGGAGAGGGTACAGAGGAGGTTTACCAGGATGTTGCTGGTATGGAGGGCAGGTCCTATGAAGAGAGGTTGAAGGATTTGAGGTTGTTTTCGTTAGAAAGGAGGCGGCTAAGAGGGGATCTTATTGAAGCATATAAGATGATTAGAGGTTTAGATAGGGTGGACAGTGATAGCCTTTTTCCTAGGATGGAGAAAGCTAGCACGAGGGGACACAGCTTTAAATTAAGGGGTATGAGTTATAGGACGGATATCAGAGGTAGGTTCTTTACTCAAAGAGTGATTAGGGAGTGGAATGCCCTGCCTGCAGCTGTTGTAGATGCGCCAAGTTTGGTGGCGTTTAAGAGGTTAATTGATAAGTATATGGAAGAGAAGGGAATGGTTTAGTTTGGAGGGGCATTGCTTTTTATTTTGGTCGGCACAACATCGAAGGCCGAAGGGCCTGTTCTGTGCTGTAATGTTCTATGATCTATGTTCTATGAATTGAAGTCATTTCAGATTTATTGATCAGACAATGGTGTAAACAATATCCATTCAAACCTTCTTGTTTCAGGGAAAGATGAAGTTTTCCAGAATGTTCTAGCTCAAGTTGCAGAGCAATTTTCCAGGTAATTCCTGTATGATCACAGACTTCAGATCTGATTGCCTTGAAGTTTGTCTCAGTCACTCAATCTGTTTCTCCTTCCCAGGGCGTTCAAAATCACTGATCTGAAACTGGAAATTACAAACAGATTGGCCATGCTGGAGAAGAGAGTGGAGTGTACGTAATACATTTCAGCTATGTCCGCAGAGAGAGAGAGAGAAAAGAGAGAGAGAGAGGAATGCAGGGTGGAGAAGCATAGACAAAGACAGAAAGACATCACTGAGAGAGAGTGAGAGAGAGAGAGAAATGTCACTGAGAGAGTGAGAGAGAAATGTTACTGAAAGAGTGAGAGAGAGAGAGAGAAATGTCATTGACAGAGGGAGAGAAGAGAGAGACGTCATTAAGAGAGAGGAAGAGAGAGAGAGGGAGAAAGAGAGAGAGATAGAAAGAGAGAGAGAGAGACATCACTGGGAGAGAGAGAGGGAAGAGAGAGAATTGGAGAGAGAGGGAGAGAGCAAAACATCAAGAGAGAGGGAAGGCTGTCACAGAGAGAGAGACAGAGAGAGCGAGAGAGAGATCATTGAGAGAAAAGCATCCACCCCTACACCCCCTCCATACCTCTATAACCCCCTCCAGTTTCTACACCGCCTCCCTATCTCTGTAACCTCCTCCAGTCCCTACACCCCCTCCCTATCTCTGTAATCCCTCCAGTCCCTATACTCCCTCCCTATCTCTGTAACCCCACCAATCCCTATATCCATTCCCTATCACTGTAACCCCTCCAGTCCCTATACTCCCTCCCTATCTCTGTAACCCCACCAATCCCTATATCCATTCCCTATCACTGTAACCCCTCCAGTCCCTATACACCCTCCCTATCTCTGTAACCCCTCCAATCCCTATATCCATTCCCTATCTCTGTAATCCCCTCCAGTCCCTATACTCCCTCTCTATCTCTGTAACTCCTCCATTCCCTATACCTATTCCCTATCTCTGTAACCTCTCCAATCCCTATATCCCTCCCTATCTCTGTAACCTCCTCCAGTCCCTCTATACCCCCTCTCTATCTCTGTAACTCCTCCATTCCCTATACCTATTCCCTATCTCTGTAACCCCTCCAATCCCTATACCCATTCCCTATCTCTGTAATCTCCTCCAGTCCCTATACTCCCTCCCTATCTCTGTAACCCCTCCAGTCCCTATACGCATTCCCTATCTCTGTAATTCCCTCCAGTTGAATTTGGGAGAGAGGTGTTGGTACTGATTGATTAGAGATATAGTTGGAGATTATGGACTGGGACATAGTGAAGCAACGTTCCCCTTCTTTAGCTGTGTGTGTTTATTGACAGTGGAGGGGTTGAAGGTGGTTGAAATCGAGAAATGTCGGAACGATATTCGAAAGCTGCGTGATGAAATTGAAGAAAGACATTGTCAGTAAGTATTGGTCTGGAGCTCTTTGACATGATGCTTGGATATTACACCAGTCCCTGAGACGTTTTATCACAATGTGAAGATGCCGGGGTTGGATTGGGGTAAGCACAGTCAGAAGTCTCAACACCAGATTAAAATCCAACAGGTTTATTTGATAGCACAAGCCACTAGCTTTCAGAGTGCTGCCCCTTCATCAGTGAGTGGGAATTCTATTTACAAACACGGTAAATATAGACGCAATCACAACTTTCAATATAACAGTTAGAATGTGAGTCTTTACAGGTAATCCCAAGGCATTTTATAAATATGTGAAGAGTAAAAGGATGAGAAGAGAAGGGATAGGATCTGTAAAAGGTAAAGGGAGAAAAGTCTGTGTGGAACCAGAAGAAATGGCAGAGGTGCTTAACAAGTACTTTGCCTCAGTATTCAGTGGAGAGTGATCTGGGGGGTTGTACTGCAGGAATGCGGCAAACTGAAAAGATTGAGTATGTGGACATACAAGAAAGAGGATGTGTTGGAACTGTTAAATTCCATCAAGGTAGATAAGTCGCCGGGTCTGGATGGGATGTACCCCAGATTATTGTGGGAGGGGAGGGAAGTGATTGCAGAGCCCCTGGCGATGATCTTTGCGTCGTCCATGGAGACAGGAGAGGCTCCGGAAGGTTGGAGGATTGCAGATGTGGTGCCTATTTTCAAGAAGGGGAATAGGGATAGCCCAGGCAATTACTGACCAGTGAGTCTGACCTTAGTGGTCAGTAAGTTGATGGAGAGGATTCTGAGAGATAGGATTTATGAGCATTTGGAGAAATTCAATATGATCAGGAATAGTCAACACGGCTTTGTTAAGGGCAGATCGTGCCTTACGAGCCTAGTTGAATTCTTCGAAAATGTGACTGAACACATTGACGAAGGAAGAGCAGTGGACGTGGTGTACATGGACTTCAGCAAGGCATTTGACAAGGTCCCCCATGCAAGACTTCTTGAGGAGGTGAGAGGGCATGGGATCCAAGGGGCTTTGGCCTTGTGGATCCAGAACTGGCTTGCCTGCAGAAGGCAGAGGGTGGTTGTGGATGGCTCTTTTTCTGCATGGAGGTCGGTCACCAGTGGAGTGCCCCAGGGATCTGTTCTAGGGCCCTTGCTGTTTGTCATTTTCATAAATGACCTGGATGAGGAAGTGGAGGGATGGGTTAGTAAGTTTGCCGACGATACGAAGGTTGGTGGTGTTGTGGATAGTCTGGAGGGATGTCTGAAGTTGCAGCGAGACATAGACAGGATGCAAGACTGGGTGGAGAAGTGGCAGATGGACTTCAACGCGGATAAATGTGTGGTGGTCCATTTTGGCAGGACCAATGGGATGAAGCAGTATAATATCAAGGGTAGGAGTCTTGGCAGTGTTGAGGAGCAGAAGGATCTTGAGGTCCAGGTCCATAGGTCTCTTAAATCTGCCCCGCAAGTGGAGGATGTGGTCAAGAAGGCATATGGTGTACTGGCCTTCATTAATATAGGAATTGAGTTTAGGAGTCGGGAGGTAATGCTGCAACTTTATAAGACCCTTGTCAGACCCCACTTGGAGTATTGTGTGCAGTTCTGGTCGCCTCACTATAGGAGGGACGTGGAAGCTATTGAAAGGGTGCAGAGGAGATTTACAAGGATGTTGCCTGGATTAGGGGGCATGTCTTATGAAGATTGGTTGAGGGAGCTAGGTCTCTTCTCCCTGGAGAGACGAAGATTGAGAGGCGGCCTGATAGAGGTTTATAAGATGTTGAGAGGAATAGATAGGGTGGATTCTCGGAGACTATTTCCCAGGGCTGAAATGGTCGCTACGAGAGGACACAGGTTTAAGGTGCTGGGGGGCAAGTACAGAGGAGATGTTAGAGGTAAATTTTTCACTCAGAGGGTGGTGAGTGAATGGAATCGGTTGCAGTCAGTGGTGGTAGAGGCGAACTCGCTGGGGTCTTTTAAAAGACTTCTGGATGAGTACATGGGATTTAATGGGATTGGGAGTTACAGATAGGTCTATGGCCTGGTAGGTATAGATGTGATTGGCACAACTTGTGGGCTGAAGGGCCTGTTTGTGCTATGTAATCAAGTCTTAAAGGTACAGACAATGTGAGTGCAAAGAGGGCTAAGCACAGGTTAAAAAGATTTGTATTGTCTCCAGACAGGACAGTTAGTGAGATTTTGCAAATTCAGGCAAGTCGTAGGGGTTACAGATAGTGTGACATGAAGCCAAGATCCCTGTTAAGACCGTCCTCATGTGTGCAGAACTTGTCTATCAGTCTCTGCTAAGCGGCTCTGCGCTGTCGTGTGTCGTGAAGGCTGTTTTCTCCTGTCTTAATCTGTGCTGAACCCTCTCTCCACTCACATTGTCTGTACCTTTAAGACTTGATTACCTATAAAGATTCACATTCCAACCATTATCTTGTTAATTGATTTGTGTTTTTATATATCCTGTTTGTAACTAGAATTCCCATTCACTGATGAAGGGGCAGTGCTCCAAAAGCTTGTGTGTTGTGCTACCAAATAAACCTGTTGGATTTTAACCTGGTGTTGTGAGACTTTATCACCACATCAAAGAACCATAAATTGTCTACAACACAGATGAAAGCCATTGGGCCTGGCCTGTCTGTAACTGCCTCTCTGCAAGACTCCTGTTCCATCTTGTTCCCATAGCCTTGCAAGCCATTTCTTCAGCAGTTGTTTTTGCTTCTTTTGCCAATCAGATTTAATCTCTGCCCTCTGATTCTTGATCCTTTTCGAGCAGTCCTTTCAATCTCCTCCTGACCTTTCTCCAAGGGTAACTGTTCCAATCCTCCAATCTATCCTTATCTTTCCTGCATTTCCTTTTGTTAGTCTGGAATTTATCTGTCTCTGCCTTAAAATATTCAAAGATTCTGCTTCCATTGCCTTTTGAGGACGAGAATTCCAGAGACCCTCTACTCTCTGAGAAAAAAAATTCTTCTCATCTCTGTTTTAGATGGGCGAACCCTTATTTTTAAACTATGACCTTTGGTAGTAGGCATTTGATAAGGTGCCATACCCAAGGTTATTGAGAGAAATATAAGCTCATGGTGTACGGGGTAACATACTGGAATGGATTGAAGATTGAGCACCTAACAGGAATCAGAGTTACAATAAATGGATCTTTTTCTAGTTGGCAGGATGTGGTGAGTGGTGTGCCACAACTAAGTGCTGGAGTCAACTTTTTATAATTTATATCAATGACTAGATAAAGAATGGATGGGATATTTGCTAAATTTGCCGATGACACAAAGATTGGTAGGAAATTAATTTCTGAAAAGGACATAAGGAAGCTATAGAGGAATATAGATAGGCTGAGTGAGTGGACAAAGATCCGGCAAATGGAATATGATGTGGGAAAACGTGAAATAAAGAACAAAACAGCATGGGAAACTTGTCCATTTTGACAGGAAAAGTAAAAAAGCTGAGGTGCAGAGAGATCTGGGTGTCCTAGTACATGAATCATAAATGGTTACTCTATACTTACAGCAAGTAAGGAAGGTTCATAGAAAGCCATAGAAAGAATGTGGAGGAGATTTACAAGGATGTTACAAGGATTGGGAGGCAGGCATTATGAAGATAGGTTGAGGGAGCAGGGACTCTTCTCACTGGAGAGACGTAGGTTGAGGGGCAACCTGATAGAGGTTTATAAAATGGTGAGAGGAATAGATAGGATGGACTCTCAGAGACTATTTCCCCGAGCTGAAATGGCTGCCACAAGAGGACACAGGTTTAAGGTGCTGGTGAGTAGGTACAGAGGAGATGTCAGGGGTATGTTTTTCATTCAGAGGGTGGTGAGTGAATGGAATTAGCTACTGTCAGTGGTCGAGGCAGATTCAATAGTGTCTTTTAAGAGAATTTTAGATAAGTACATGGAACTTAGTAAGATTGAGGGTTATGGGTAAGCCTAGTCGGTAGAGACATGTTCAGCACAATTTGTGGGCTAAAGGGCCTGTTTGTGCTGTAGTTTTTCTATGTTACTATGTTTCTCTATTATTGTTTATTGTCAGGGGAATTGAATAAAAAAGTAGGGAGGTTATGCTTCAGGTAAACAGGGCATTGGTGAGACCATATCTGGAGTGTTGTGCACAGTATTGGTCTCTTTGTTTAAGGAATGATGTAAAAGTATTAAAAATAGTTTGGATCTTTGTCCACTCACTCAGCCTATCTATATTCCTCTATAGCTTCCTTATGTCCTTTTCAGAAATTAATTTCCTACCAATCTTTGTGTCATCGGCAAATTTAGCAAATATCCCATCCATTCTTTATCTAGTCATTGATATAAATTATAAAAAGTTGACTCCAGCACTTTGAATGTGTGGTTGTTTTATGAGGTGAGGTTGGGCTGGCTGGGCTGGCATCTCTACATCAAGGCTAGAGGTTAGCAGAGTGCAATATCAATCAGTTGAAACATAAAAGATCGTGAGGGGCTTGTCAGGGCTTGTTGAGGTGCAGAGGAGTTTTCCTTGTGGGACATACTGGTATGAGGGGTCCACCCACTGTTTAAAAATGAGGGGTCCACCCCCTGTTTAAAAATGAGGGATCCACTCACTGTTTAAAAATGAGGGGTCCACCCACTGTTTAAAAATGAGGGATCCACTCACTGTTTAAAAATGAGGGATCCACTCACTGTTTAAAAATGAGGGATCCACCCACTGTTTAAAAATGAGGGGTCCACCCACTGTTTAAAAATGAGGGATCCACCCACTGTTTAAAAATGAGGGATCCACCCACTGTTTAAAAATGAGGGGTCCACCCACTGTTTAAAAATGAGGGATCCACTCACTGTTTAAAAATGAGGGATCCACCCACTGTTTAAAAATGAGGGATCCACCCACTGTTTAAAAATGAGGGATCCACCCACTGTTTAAAAATGAGGGATCCACCCACTGTTTAAAAATGAGGGGTTCACCCACTGTTTAAAAATGAGGGATCCACCCACTGTTTAAAAATGAGGGGTTCACCCACTGTTTAAAAATGAGGGATCCACCCACTGTTTAAAAATGAGGGATCCACTCACTGTTTAAAAATGAGGGATCCACTCACTGTTTAAAAATGAGGGGTTCACCCACTGTTTAAAAACGAGGGGTTCATCCACTGTTTAAAAATGAGGGATCCACTCACTGTTTAAAAATGAGGGATCCACTCACTGTTTAAAAATGAGGGATCCACTCACTGTTTAAAAATGAGGGATCCACTCACTGTTTAAAAATGAGGGGTTCACCCACTGTTTAAAAATGAGGAGTCCACTCACTGTTTAAAAATGAGGGGTTCACCCCCTGTTTAAAAATGAGGGATCCACCCACTGTTTAAAAATGAGGGGTTCACCCACTGTTTAAAAATGAGGGATCCACCCACTGTTTAAAAATGAGGAGTTCACCCACTGTTTAAAATTGAGGGATCCACCCACTGTTTAAAAATGAGGGATCTACCCACTGTTTAAAAATGAGGGATCCACCCACTGTTTAAAAATGATGGATCCACTCACTGTTTAAAAATGAGGGGTTCACCCACTGTTTAAAAATGAGGGGTTCACCCACTGTTTAAAAATGAGGGATCCACCCACTGTTTAAAAATGAGGGATCCACCCACTGTTTAAAAATGAGGGATCCACCCACTGTTTAAAAATGAGGGATCCACTCACTGTTTAAAAATGAGGGGTTCACCCACTGTTTAAAAATGAGGGGTTCACCCACTGTCTAAAAATGAGGGGTCCACCCACTGTTTAAAAATGAGGGGTTCACTCACTGTTTAAAAATGAGGGATCCACTCACTGTTTAAAAATGAGGGGTCCACTCACTGTTTAAAAATGAGGGGTCCACTCACTGTTTAAAAATGAGGGATCCACCCACTGTTTGAAAATGAGGGGTTCACTCACTGTTTAAAAATGAGGGATCCACCCACTGTTTAAAAATGAGGGATCCACCCACTGTTTAAAAATGAGGGATCCACTCACTGTTTAAAAATGAGGGGTTCACCCACTGTTTAAAAATGAGGGGTTCACCCACTGTTTAAAAATGAGGGATCCACCCACTGTTTAAAAATGAGGGATTCACCCACTGTTTAAAAATGAGGGATCCACCCACTGTTTAAAAATGAGGGATCCACTCTGTTTAAAAATGAGGGATCCACTCATTGTTTAAAAATGAGGGATCCACCCACTGTTTAAAAATGAGGGATCCACTCACTGTTTAAAAATGAGGGATCCACTCACTGTTTAAAGAATGAGGGATCCACTCACTGTTTAAAAATGAGGGATCCACCCACTGTTTAAAAATGAGAGATCCACCCACTGTTTAAAAATGAGGGATCTACCCACTGTTTAAAAATGAGGGATCCACCCACTGTTTAAAAATGACGGATCCACTCACTGTTTAAAAATGAGGGATCTACCCACTGTTTAAAAATGAGGGATCCACCCACTGTTTAAAAATGAGGGATCCACCCACTGTTTAAAAATGAGGGATCCACCCACTGTTTAAAAATGAGGGATCCACTCACTGTTTAAAAATGAGGGATCCACCCACTGTTTAAAAATGAGGGATCCACCTCATTATAAACTCCAGTGGAGAAAGATAACAATGCTCTGCTTCCTGTCACTCACTGTGCTGCCACCAGCCTTTATTCAATGGGTCCTTCATTGAGCATCTTCTGGAAGTCTCTGAACATCACACCAACTGCATTATTCTCATCAAACCCCTATTCCCTCTGCAAAAAACTCAAATCAAGTTTGGTAAATATGATTTGCCTTTAATAAATCCAAGCTTGTTTTCTGTACTTAATCCACATTTATCGAAGTGATAAATCATTTTGTTCCAGATGACCATTTCTAAAAGCTGTCCAGCCGCTGGGGTTAACCTGACTCCCAGCCTCTGGGATTAACCTGACTCCCAGCCTCTGGGGTTAACCTGACTCCCAGCCGCTGGGGTTAACCTGACTCCCAGCCTCTGGGATTAACCTGACTCCCAGCCTCTGGGGTTAACCTGACGCCTAGCCTCTGGGGTTAACCTGACTCCCAGCCTCTGGGATTAACCTGACTCCCAGCTTCTGGAATTAACCTGACTCCCAGCCTCTGGGGTTAACCTGACTCCCAGCCTCTGGGGTTAACCTGACTTCCAGCCTCTGGGATTAACCTGACTCCCAGCTTCTGGGATTAACCTGACTCCCAGCTTCTGGGATTAACCTGACTTCCAGCTTCTGGGGTTAACCTGACCCCAGCCTCTGGATTACCTGACTCCCCTCTGGGTACCTGACTCCCAGCTTCTGGATAACCTGACTCCCAGCCTCTGGGGTTAACCTGACTCCCAGCCTCTGGGGTTAACCTGACTCCCAGCCTCTGGGGTTAACCTGACTCCCAGCCTCTGGGGTTAACCTGACTCCCAGCCTCTGGGGTTAACCTGACTCCCAGCCTCTGGGGTTAACCTGACTCCCAGCCTCTGGGATTAACCTGACTCCCAGCCTCTGGGATTAACCTGACTCCCAGCCTCTGGGATTAACCTGACTCCCAGCCTCTGGGGTTAACCTGACTCCCAGCCTCTGGGGTTAACCTGACTCCCAGCCTCTGGGGTTAACCTGACTCCCAGCCTCTGGGATTAACCTGACTTCCAGCCTCTGGATTAACCTGACTCCCAGCCTCTGGATTACCTGACTTCTAGCCTCTGGATTAACCTGATCCCAGCCTCGGTAACCCCAACACCCAGCCTCTGGGGTGAACCTGACTCCCAGCCTCTGGGGTTAACCTGACTCCCAGCCTCTGGGGTTAACCTGACTCCCAGCCTCTGGGGTTAACCTGACTCCCAGCCTCTGGGGTTAACCTGACTCCCAGCCTCTGGGGTTAACCTGACTCCCAGCCTCTGGGATTAACCTGACTCCCAGCCTCTGGGGTTAACCTGACTCCCAGCCGCTGGGGTTAACCTGACTCCCAGCCTCTGGGGTTAACCTGACTCCCAGCCTCTGGGGTTAACCTGACTCCCAGCCTCTGGGGTTAACCTGACTCCCAGCCTCTGGGATTAACCTGACTCCCAGCTTCTGGGATTAACCTGACTCCCAGCCTCTGGGGTTAACCTGACTCCCAGCCCCACCCACACCCCCATTAACCTGACTCCCACTCTGGGTTAACCCACCACTCCCACCTCGGATTAACCTACTCCCACCTTGGGATAACCTGACTCCCAGCCTCTGGGATTAACTGACTCCCAGCCTCTGGGATTAACCTGACTCCCAGCCTCTGGGATTAACCTGACTCCCAGCCTCTGGGGTTAACCTGACTCCCAGCCTCTGGGGTTAACCTGACTCCCAGCCTCTGGGGTTAACCTGACTCCCAGCCTCTGGGATTAACCTGACTCCCAGCCTCTGGGGTTAACCTGACTCCCAGCCTCTGGGGTTAACCTGACTCCCAGCCTCTGGGGTTAACCTGACTCCCAGCCTCTGGGGTTAACCTGACTCCCAGCCTCTGGGGTTAACCTGACTCCCAGCCTCTGGGATTAACCTGACTCCCAGCCTCTGGATTAACCTGACTCCCAGCCTCTGGGGTTAACCTGACTCCCAGCCTCTGGGGTTAACCTGACTCCCAGCCTCTGGGGTTAACCTGACTCCCAGCCTCTGGGGTTAACCTGACTCCCAGCCTCTGGGGTTAACCTGACTCCCAGCTTCTGGGATTAACCTGACTCCCAGCCTCTGGGATTAACCTGACTCCCAGTTTCTGGGATTAACCTGACTCCCAGCCTCTGGGATTAACCTGACTCCCAGCCTCTGGGATTAACCTGACTTCCAGCCTCTGGGGTTAACCTGACTCCCAGCTTGGGTAACCTGCTCCCAGCCTCTGGGGTTAACCTGACTCCCAGCCTCTGGGGTTAACCTGACTCCCAGCCTCTGGGGTTAACCGACTCCCAGCCTCTGGGATTAACCTACTCCCAGCCTCTGGGATTAACACACCCACCCAACCCCCAACCACCCCACCACCACCACCTCCAGCTCTGGGATTAACCTGACTCCCAGCCTCTGGGTTAACTGACTCCCTTGGGTTACTGACTCCCAGCCTCTGGGTTAACCTGACTCCCAGCCCTGGGTTAACCTGACTAGCCTCTGGGATTAACCTGACTCCCAGCCTCTGGGGTTAACCTGACTCCCAGCCTCTGGGGTTAACCTGACTCCCAGCCTCTGGGGTTAACCTGACTCCCAGCCTCTGGGGTTAACCTGACTCCCAGCCTCTGGGATTAACCTGAATCCCAGCCTCTGAGGTTAACCTGACTCCCAGCCTCTGGGATTAACCTGAATCCCAGCCTCTGAGTTAACCTGACTCCCAGCCTCTGGGGTTAACCTGAATCCCAGCCTCTGAGGTTAACCTGACTCCTAGCCTCTGAGGTTAACCTGACTCCTAACATCTCCCAGGTTTATCCTGACCCCATTTTTTGAACAAGAGTTTCTCCACAATTTCCACTCTGAATTCTCTCAGTATCCTCAGTCCTGGTGATGTAGTGATTTTAAGTACAATCAAACCATTCTATTATCACCTCTTAAACAACTTTTGCCGAACTGTGTCTCAATCGGCTGGCCTTTCATCAGGGCAAGTTGGAATTGTTCTCCCTGGTGAGGACATTTCGTACCTCACTCGGGTCTCCTTTTGCCCTGCACACATTCCCTTTCTATTCCCGAATCATTTCTACAGCTTTATCACTCTTTTATCATTAATGTATCGATAAAAATCTTGTGGATTCACTTTTACATTAACTGCCTGCCTCTACTCACACTCTCTCTTTTGCTTCTCCTATTTATTTATTTATCCTTGATAGTTTCTTTATTTGACTCCCCTGTCACTTATATTATCACTGACCTCCATTCAGCATACTTGTTCCTGCTTTATCATAGTCTCTCATTCTTTTGTTATCCAGGGATAACCTCCTCTGCAACCCTCCCCTCCCACTTCCTACCACTCCCCCTCCCTCCCTAGTCCTCTCCGTCTCCTTCTGTATCCCTATTCCTCCTCCATCACTACCCTTTCCATCCTCCTTCCCTGTCTGCATTCCTCCTTCCCCCTCACTCCCTATCCCTTCCCGTCTCTCTCCCTACCCCTCCCACTATCCATCCCTACCACAAACCTTCCTCCCTCGCTACCCTTCCCCATACACCCTCCTTGTCCCCATTCCACCCTCCCCTCCTCCTCTCACCTCCCCTCTGTCCCCTCCCATCTCATTCTCCCACTCCCTACACCCTTCTGTCCCCTCACCCTCTCCTCCCTTCCCCTCCAGATTAGTGCTTCATTGCCTCCATCTCAGGTTGAGACAGCTTCTCCTCTCATTTTCCACCTCCCCCCACTCCTCAGGCTGGGACTGCTAAAGGGACAGTGCCCCCCCTTCCCCAACTCTGACAACACCCACTCTGTCCACTCCTGAGACAGCAGATGGGGATTTGGGAGGCTGGACTAGGACTGAAGGCTGGGAGGAGGGGACCAGGGTCTGGTGTGGGTGTTGGTGGATGGGGAAAGGGGGCTCAGAGGGCAAGGCCAGGGATGGGGTGAGGGGGAGGGGTCAGAGGATGAGGGTCAGGGAAAGGCAGTGCTGGTTGCGGGTAGAGGACAGGGGTCAGGATCAGGCGGCAGAAGTCAGGAGGTGGGAACATAGAACACAGAACATTACAGCGCAGTACAGGCCCTTCGGCCCTCGATGTTGCGTCGGCCAGTGGACCCTCTAACCTAAACTATTCCAATATCATCCATATGCCTATCCACCGAACATTTGAATGCCCCCAAAGTAGGCGAGTCCACAACTGCTGCAGGCAGGGCATTCCACGCCCTCACCACCCTCTGTGTAAAGAACCTGCCTCTGACATCCGTCCTATAACTACCACCTCTTAATTTAAAGTTATGTCCCCTCGTGTTGGTCATCACCATCCGAGGAAAAAGGCTCTCACTATCCACCCTATCCAATCCCTTGATCATCTTATACGCCTCAATTAGGTCACCGCGTAACCTTCTTCTCTCTAATGAAAATAACCTCAGGTCCCTCAGCCTTTCCTCATAAGGCCTTCCCACCATACCAGGCAACATCCTGGTAAACCTCCTCTGCACCCTTTCCAATGCTTCCACATCTTTCTTATAATGCGGCGACCAGAACTGTACGCAATACTCCAAGTGCGGCCGCACCAGAGTTTTGTACAGTTGTAACATAACCTCACGGCTCCTAAATTCAATCCCTCTACCAATAAAAGCTAACACACTGTACGCCTTCTTAACAACTTTATCAACCTGGGTGCCAACTTTCAAAGAGCTATGTACTTGTACCCCAAGATCCCTCTGCTCGACAACACTATTAAGGGTCCTTCCATTAGCCCTATATTTCATATGCCTGTTATTCCTACCAAAGTGAATCACCTCACACTTATCCGTATTGAATTCCATTTGCCACCTCACGGCCCAGCTCTGCAACCTATCTATGTCCCTCTGCAAACTGTAACATCCATCCTCGCTGTCTACAACTCCCCCACTTTGGTATCGTCAGCAAATTTACTAATCCAACCCTCTACACCCTCATCTAGGTCATTTATAAAAATGACAAACAACAGTGGCCCCAAAACAGATCCTTGAGGTACACCACTTGTAACTGCACTCCAGGTTGAATATTTCCCATCAACCACCACCCTCTGTCTTCTATCAGCTAGCCAATTCCTAATCCAAACTGCTAAATCACCTTCAATCCCATGCATCTGCACTTTCTGCAGTAGCCTACCATGGGGAACCTTATCAAACACTTTGCTAAAATCCATATACACTACATCAACTGCCTTACCCTTATCTACCTCTTTGGTCACCTCCTCAAAAAACTCAATAAGGTTTCTGAGGCACGACCTACCCTTCACAAAACCGTGCTGACTATCCCTAATCAATTTATTCCTCTCTAGATGCTTATAAATCCTATCCCTTATAATTCTTTCCAAGACTTTTCCCACAACAGAAGTCAGGCTCACCGGTCTATAATTTCCAGGATGGTCCCTACTCCCCTTTTTGAACAAAGGGACAACATTTGCCATCCTCCAGTCTTCCGGCACTATACCTGTAGCCAACGACGACATGAAGATCAAAGCCAAAGGCTCTGCAATCTCCTCTCTAGCCTCCCAGAGAATCCTAGGGTAAATCCCATCTGGCCCAGGGGACTTATCAATTTCCATACCCTCAAAATTCGCTAACACCTCCTCCTTATGAACCTCAATCCTGCCCAGTCTACAACCTGGTATCGCAGTATTCTCCCCGACAACATTGTCTTTCTCCTGCGTGAATACTTACGAAAAATACTCATTCAGTGTCTCTCCTATCTCCTCAGGCTCCATGCACAACTTCCCACTGCTATCTCTGACTGGCCCTAATATTGCCCTAACCAATCTTTTATTATTTATATACCTGTAAAAAGCTTTAGGATTCTCCT
This sequence comes from Sphyrna mokarran, assembly GCA_024679065.1. Lineage (NCBI taxonomy): Eukaryota > Metazoa > Chordata > Chondrichthyes > Carcharhiniformes > Carcharhinidae > Sphyrna > Sphyrna mokarran. The sequence goes on along the minus strand of JAGIQG010000013.1, from coordinate 1,470,555 downwards.
TAATCCTATCCGCCAAAGTCTTCTCGTGTCATAGAACATAGAACATTACAGCACAGAACAGGCCCTTCGGCCTTCGATGTTGTGCCGACCAGAATAAAAAGCAATGCCCCTCCAAACTAAACCATTCCCTTCTCTTCCATATACTTATCAATTAACCTCTTAAACGCCACCAAACTTGGCGCATCTACAACAGCTGCAGGCAGGGCATGCCCCTCCCTAATCACTCTTTGAGTAAAGAACCTACCTCTGATATCCGTCCTATAACTCATACCCCTTAATTTAAAGCTGTGTCCCCTCGTGCTACTTTCTCCATCCTAGGAAAAAGGCTATCACTGTCCACCCTATCTAAACCTCTAATCATCTTATATGCTTCAATAAGATCCCCTCTTAGCCGCCTCCTTTCTAACGAAAACAACCTCAAATCCTTCAACCTCTCCTCATAGGACCTGCCCTCCATACCAGGCAACATCCTGGTCAACCTCCTCTGTACCCTCTCCAATGCCTCCACATCTTTCTTATAATGTGGGGACCAGAACTGCACACAATACTCCAAGTGCGGCCGCACTAGAGTTTTGTACAGTTGCAACATGATGCTGCGGCTCCTAAATTCAATCCCCTACCAATAAAAGCTAAGACTCATATGCCTTCTTAACAACTTTATCCACTTGACTGCCTACTTTCAGGGATCTATTGACACATACACCAAGATCCTTCTGTTCCTCAACACTATTAAGAGCCCTACCATTAGCCCTATACTCTACACATTATTGTTCCTGCCAAAGTGCATTACCTCACACTTTTCCACATTAAACTCCATTTGCCACCTCTCGGCCCAGCTCTGCAACTTGTCCAAGTCACTCTGTAACTATAACACCCCTCTTCACTATTTACCACTCCACCGACTTTAGTGTCATCTGCAAATTTACTAATCCATCCCTCAATACCCTCATCCAGATCATTTATAAAAATTACAAACAGCAGGGGCCCCAAAACAGACCCCTGAGGTACACCACTCGTCACCGAACTCCACGATGAATATCTCCCATCAACCACCACCTCTGTCTTCTATCTGCCAGCCAATTCCTAATCCAATTAGCTAAATCACCCTCTATTCCACACATCTGCATTTTCTGTAGAAGTCTTCCATGGGCCACCTTATCAAACGCCTTACTAAAGTCCATATATACTACATCAACCGCCTTACCCCCATCCACCTCTCTGGTCACTTTCTCAAAAGTCCTCTTCTAGCTCTTCTCAACTCCCTCTTTAGCTCCTTCCTGGCTGATTTATAGCTCTCTGTTGCCCTAACTGAGCCTTCACGTCTCATCATTATATAAGCCTCCTCCTTCCTCTTCACCAGAGATTCAACTTCCCTAGTACACCATGGTTCCCTCACTCGACCACTTCCTCCCTCCCTGGCAGGTACATATTCATTAAGGACATGCAGAAGCTGTTCCTTAAATATGCTCCACATTTCAGATGTCCCCAGCCCCTGCAATATCCTGCTCCACCCTATGCATCCTAAATCCCTCCTAATAGCCTCATAATTACCTTTCCCCCAGCTATAACTACTGTTATTCGGTATGTGCCCATCCCTTTCCATCACTAAGGTAAACTTAACCGAATTGTGGTCACTGTCACCAAAGTGCACACCCACTCCAAGTCTAACACCTGGTCTGGTTCATTACCCAGTACCAAATCCAATATAGCCTCACCTCTTGTTGGCCTATCTACATACTGAGTCATGAAACCTTCCTGCACACATTGAACAAAAACTGGGAGGTCACGGGTCAGCAGCAGGGTCACAGGGTGGAGAGCAGGGGCAAGGATCATGGGGTCAGGGACAGTGGTCAGGAGAGCAGGTCAGAGTGTGGAGGTCAGGGTCAGGGGGCAGGATTCAGGGGACGGACAGTGGGAGGGGTAGGGAGAGAGAGGGGAAGGGATAAGGAGTGAGGGAGGAGGAGGAATGGGGACAGGGAAAGAAGATGGGAAGGGTTAGCAATGGGAGTCACGGGGCACTGGTCAGGGGATGGGGGTCAAGGGCAAGGATCAGGGGTGGGGGGTGGGAGCAGGTTGTATTGATGAAGATTCTTTTCTAACTCCCATTTGTTACCAACACAGAAAGCTGGATGAGAAAAAGTTAATTCCACGACGAGACGTCCCATCATACCCCAAGGTAACGTCATCTGCATCAGCTAAACTCACCAAGAAATAGATTCCAACACAGCCTGGCTCCCAGTAACCAGATAACCAGCACAGCCTGGCTCCCAGTAACCAGGTAACCAGCACAGCCTGGCTCCCAGTAACTAGATATCCAGCACAGCCTGGCTCCCAGTAACCAGGTAACCAGCACAGCCTGACTCCCAGTAACCAGGTAACCAGCACAGCCTGGCTCCCAGTAACTAGATAACCAGCACAGCCTGGCTCCCCATAACCAGGTAACCAGCACAGCCTGACTCCCAGTAACCAGGTAACCAGCACAGCCTGGCTCCCAGTAACCAGGTAACCAGCACAGCCTGACTCCCAGTAACCAAGTAACCAGCACAGCCTGGCTCCCAGTAACCAGGTAACCAGCACAGTCTGGCTCCCAGTAACTAGATATCCAGCACAGCCTGGCTCCCAGTAACCAGGTAACCAGCACAGCCTGGCTCCCAGTAACCAGGTAACCAGCACAGCCTGGCTCCCATAACTAGATAACCAGCACAGCCTGGCTCCCCGTAACCAGGTAACCAGCACAGCCTGACTCCCAGTAACCAGGTAACCAGCACAGCCTGGCTCCCAGTAACCAGGTAACCAGCACAGCCTGACTCCAGTAATCAAGTAACCAGCACAGCCTGGCTCCCAGTACCAGGTAACCAGCACAGTCTGGCTCCCAGTAACTAAATATCCAGCCACAGCCTGGCTCCCAGTAACCAGGTAACCAGCACAGCCTGGCTCCCAGTAACCAGGTAACCAGCACAGCCTGACTCCCAGTAACCAGGTAACCAGCACAGCCTGGCTCCCAGTAACCAGGTAACCAGCACAGCCTGGCTCCCAGTAACCAGGTAACCAGCACAGCCTGGCTCCCAGTAACCAGGTAACCAGCACAGCCTGGCTCCCAGTAACCAGGTAACCAGCACAGCCTGGCTCCCAGTAACCAGGTAACTAGCACAGCCTGGCTCCCAGTAACCAGGTAACCAGCACAGCCTGGCTCCCAGTAACCAGGTAACCAGCACAGCCTGGTTCATGGTAATCAGGTAACCAGCACAGCCTGGTTTATGATAATCAATCCGTACACAAGTACTAATAACTTTTCCTTTTGCCTTAGTGTTGGTGATCTCTGTAACTTGATGTAATCCACTGATGTTCCCTCTGGCGGATGTGGAGGGAGTGATAGAGAGAGTGAGAAAGAGGTAACCAAATGAAGTGGAGAGGCGACATCTGTGTGTACTTTCACAGAATCAGTATCACCAGATGCTGGGTTGTTTGGAGGGGAACCTGCAGGAGAAATATCCCACATTGACCAAAGGGATGTATGGCTGTGTCCTCACATTCCTGTCTGGATGGACAGATGGTGAAAACCACCCTCAGGACACTGATATTCCAGTCACCAGACCTCCAATAGAATGTGACAATAAACCATGAAGACTTTCTACAAAATGGGATTAGACTGGGTGGGATATTAAAGGGTGCGGGGAGTGAGGGGGAGAGTGCAAGTCAGTCAGTGTGAGTGTCTTAGAGTGTGAGGGTCAGTGAGTGTGAAGGTAAGTGAGTGTGAGGGTCAGTGTGAGGCTCAGTGAGTGTGAGTTGGTGAACATTGTTCTGTCTTATTTACAGTACATACTGTCCGAGGAGACCATCGAGACACTCCGAAAGCCGACATTCAATGCCTGGCAATGGGAGGCCAATGAGGTGAGAGCAACTCGGCGCACCCACCCTTCTCCCTGCCCCTTCTCCTCTGCTGCTCCTCCCCCCACCTCCTTCCCCTCCGCTGACTCCCTACCCCTTTCCCCTCCCTGACCTCCCCCATCCCCTTCCCTCCGCTGATCTCCCTCCACCCCCCTTCCCTCCGCTGATCCTCCCCCCAACCCCTTCCCTCCGCTGACCCTCCCCCATCCCCTTCCCCTCCGCTGATTCCCCTTTAAATTAAGGGGTGATAGTTATAGGACAATATCAGAGGCAGGTTCTTTACCCAGAGGGTAGTTAGGGTATGGAATGCCCTGCCTGCTGCAGTTGTAGATGCGCCAAGTTTGGTGGCGTTTAAGAGGTTAGTTGATAAGTATATGGAAGAGAAGGGAATGGTTTAGTTTGGAGGGTCATTGCTTTTTATATTGGTCGGCGCAACATCGAAGGCCGAAAGGCCTGTTCTGTGCTGTAATGTTCTAAATTTTTTGATCCTCCCTCCACCCCCTTCCCCTCCGCTGATCCTCCCCCACCCCTCTCTCCTCCGCTGATCCTGCCCCCACCTCTTTTCTCCTCCGCTGACCCTCCCCCACCCCCTTCCCCTCCGCTGACCCTCCCCCCACCCCCCCTCCCCCGCCCCCCCTCCCTGACCCTCCCCCACCTCCCCCTCCACTGACCCTCTCCCACCCTCTTCCCCTTCCCCTCCACTGACCCTCTCCCACCCTCTTCCCCTTCCCCTCCACTGACCCTCTCCCACCCTCTTCCCCTTCCCCTCCACTGACCCCATCAACTTTCACTCTGTTTGTATTCTGAAAGAAAATCATTACCACAAATCCCATCTAGAACATAGAACATAGAACATTACAGCACAGAACAGGCCCTTCGGCCTTCGATGTTGTGCTGACCAAAATAAAAAGCAATGCCCCTCCAAACTAAACCATTCTAGATTGCTGTGGTCATGTGTCCTCCATCATGAGGGACCTTTCCACAGTCACAGGATGGAATAATGGAATCAGGCCCTTCAGCCCAACTTGTTCATGAAGCTCATCCCAATTGCCTGCATTTGCCCCATATTCCCTGAACTCATCGTACCCATGTAACTATCTAAATGATTTTTAAAAGATAAAATTTTACCTGCCTCTATTCCCACCTCTGGCAGCTTGTTCCAGACACTCCCCACCCTCTGTGTGAAAAAATTGCCCCTCTGAACCCTTTTGTATCTCTCCCCTCTCACCTTAAACTGATGCCCTCTAGTTTTAGATTCCCCTAACCTTGGGAAAAGATATTGACTATATGGCTGATCTGTGCCCCCTCATTATTTTATAGAGCTCTACCAGATCACCCCTCAGCCTCCTACATCCAGAGAAAAAAGTCCCAGTCTATCCAGCCTCTTCTTATAACTCGATCCATCAAGTCCCGGTAGCATCCTAGTAAATCTTTTCTGCACTCTTTCTAGTTTAATAATATCCTTTCTATAATAGGGTGACCAGAATTGAACACAGTATTCCAAGTGTGAGCTTACCAATATCTTTTAGAACTTCAACAAGACGTCTCAACTTCTGTATTCAATGTTCTGATCAATGAAACTAAGCATGCTGAATGCCTTCTTCGCCATTTTGTCCACCTGTGACTCCACTTTCAAGGAGCTATGAACCTGTACCCCGAGATCTCTCTGTTCTGTAACTCTCCCCAATGGCCTACCATTAACTGAGTAAGTCCTGCCCTGGCTCAATCTACCAAAATGCTTTGCCTTGCATTTATTTAATTTAAACTCCATCTGCCATTCACCAGCGCACTGGACCAAATGATCATCTTATATTAAATTCAATAAGGTACGGGACTGGCCTGTAGTCTCTGGGTTTTCTAGCCCCTCCCCTTCCCTCCTCTCCTTATCTTCTGTTACACTTCCAACTTCCACCTCTCACACTACTTTTCCTCTTCCCCTCCTCCCTTTAACTCCTTTCGCTCTCCGTGCCTCTCCCACTCCCCCCTCTAATTTAGACAATCCAATGCTTCTTGATTGCAGTACCATGATCCAGGTGGCAGTGGGGAGAGGGGGGAGGTATACACCCACAGTGCTGTTAGAGAGTGAGTTGCAGTAACTGTCAAGGAATGGTGATATATTTCCAAGCCAGGAAGGTGAGGGGGTAGGTGGGGAATCTCCAGCTGGTGATATTCCCAGGTATCTGCTGTACTTGTCCTTCTAGATGATAATGGTCATGGGTTTGGAAGTTGTTGCCTAAGGAACCTTGATGAGTTTCTGCAGTGCATCTTGCAACTTAAATCTACACCTCCAGATGATTATCCCTCCACCAAGGAGAAAAGTTTCTCCCTGTTTATCTTGCCCCTCATAATTTTATATATCTCAATCATACCCCCCTCCTTCAGTCTCCTCTGCTCCAAGGAAACCAGCCCTAGTCTATCCAAGAATGAGGCATAAGAACAAAGAACAGCACAGCACGGAAACAGGCCCTTTGGCCCTCCCAGCCTGTGCCAATCATGATGCCTGAACTAAATAGAAAAAAAACCCTTCTGCCTCTATTCCCTGCCATACATGTACCCATCCAGGTGCCCCTTAAATGTTGCTAATGTTCCTGCTTTCACCACCTCCTCTGGCAGTGCCATCACTCTGTGTGAAAAACATCACCCTTAAACTTACCCCCTTTCACCTTGAACCTGTGTCTCCTTGGAATTGACACTTCCAACCTGGGAAAAAGCTTCTGACTATCCACTCTGTCTGTGTCTATCTTAATTTATCAGGCTCCCCACAGCCTTCATCTTTCCGTTGAAAACAATCCTAGTTTATACAACCTCTCCTCAAAGCCAACATTCTTGAGACCAGGCAACATCCTGGATAACCTTCTCTGCACTCTCCCCAAAATTTCCATGTCCTTCTGGTAATGTGGTGACCAGAACTGCACACAATATTCCAAATGCAGCAAACAAGATTTTATATAGCTACAACATGATTTCCCAACTCCTGTACTCACTGTCCTGTCTGATGAAGATAAACATGTGTTATGCCTTCCGAATCACCTTGGCCACCTGTGTTGCCACTTGTAGGGAACTGTGGACCTGCACACCCAGATCCCTCTGTATGTTAATGTTCCGCAGAATTCTGCCATTTACGGTATAATTCACACCTCAATTTGATCCTCCAAGATGCATCACCTCTCATTTGTCTGGACTAAACTCATAGTATCCCTACAATGCAGAAAGAGGCCATTTGGCCCAAAAAGCCTGCACTGACAACAATCAACCCAGGCCCTATCCTTATAACCCCATGTATTTACCCTACATATCCCCCTGACACTAATGGTTAACTTAGCGTGGCCAATCCACCTAACCTGCACATCTTTGGACTGTGGAGGAAACTGGAGCACCCAGAGGAAATGCACGCAAACATGAGGAGAATGTGCAGACTCCACACAGACAGAACATAGAACATAGAACATTACAGCACAGAACAGGCCCTTCGGCCTTCGATGTTGCGCCGACCAATATAAAAAGCAATGCCCCTCCAAACTAAACCATTCCCTTCTCTTCCATATACTTATCAACTAACCTCTTAAACGCCACCAAACTTGGCGCATCTACAACTGCTGCAGGCAGGGCATTCCACTCCCGAACCACCCTTTGTGTAAAGAACCTACCTCTGATATCCGTCCTATAACTATCACCCCTTAATTTAAAGCTGTGTCCCCTCGTGCTAGCTTTCTCCATCCTAGGAAAAAGGCTATCACTGTCCACCCTATCTAAACCTCTAATCATCTTATATGTTTCGATCAGGTCCCCTCTTAGCCGCCTCCTTTCTAACGAAAACAACCTCAAATCCCTCAGCCTCTCTTCATAAGACCTGCCCTCCATACCAGGCAACATCCTGGTAAACCTCCTCTGTACCCTCTCCAATGCCTCCACATCTTTCTTATAATGTGGGGACCAGAACTGCACACAATACTCCAAGTGCGGCCGCACTAGAGTTTTGTACAGTTGCAACATGACGTTGCGGCTCCGAAATTCAATCCCTCTACCAATAAAAGCCAAGACTCCATATGCCTTCCTAACAACCTTCTCGACCTGACTGCCTACTTTCAGGGATCTATGCACATACACACCAAGATCCCTCTGTTCATCTAGACTACTAAGAATCCTACCATTTGCCCTATACTCTACACATTTATTATTTCTGCCATAGTGCATTACCTCACACTTTTCCACATTAACTCCATTTGCCACCTCTCGGCCCAGCTCTGCAACTTGTCCAAGTCCCTCTGCAAACTAGAACACCCCTCTTCACTATCTACCACTCCACCGACTTTAGTGTCATCTGCAAATTTACTAATCCATCCTTCAATACCCTCATCCAGATCATTTATAAAATTACAAACAGCAGGGGCCCCAAAACAGACCCCTGAGGTACACCACTTGTCACCGAACTCCAAGATGAATATCTCCCATCAACCACCACCCTCTGTCTTCTATCTGCTAGCCAATTCCTAACCCAATTAGCTAAATCACCCTCTATCCCATACATCTGCATTTTCTGCAGAAGTCTTCCATGGGCCACCTTATCAAACGCCTTACTAAAGTCCATATATACCACATCAACCGCCTTACCCTCATCCACCTCTTTAGTCACTTTTTCAAAAAACTCAATGAGGTTAGTAAGGCACGACCTACCCTTCACAAAACTTCACAGACAGGGACCCAAACCAGGAATCAAACACAGATCCATTGGAGCTTTGTGAAGCAGGAATGCTAACCATTGCGCCACTATGCTGCGCTCACTGAAACTTTGATCATCTGGCCTGGCTCATTGCCCAATATTAAGTCTCGGATGGACATAGAACATAGAACATTACAGCACAGTACAAGCCCTTCGGCCTCAATGTTGCGCCGACCAGTGCAACCAATCTAATGACCCTCTAACCTAAACTATTCCAATGTTATCCATATGTCTATCTACTGACCATTTGAATGCCCTTAAAGTTGGCGAGTCCACAACTGCTGCAGGCAGGGCATTCCGCGCCCTTACTACCCTCTGAGTAAAGAACCCACCTCTAACATCTGTCCTATAACTACCACCCCTTAATTTAAAGCTATGTCCCCTCGTGTTATCCATCTCCATCCAAGAAAAAAGGCTCTCACTACCCACCCTATCTAACCCTCTGATCATCTTCTATGTCTCAATTAGGATACCTTTTAACCTTCTTCTCTCTAATGAAAATAACCTCAAATCCCTCAGCCTCTCTTCATAAGACCTGCCCTCCATACCAGGCAACATCCTGGTAAACCTTCTCTGTACCCTCTCCAATGCCTCCACATTTTTCTTATAATGTGGCGACCAAAACTGTACACAATACTCCAAGTGCGGCCAAACCAGAGTTTTGTACAGTTGTAACATGACATTGCAGCTCCGAAATTCAATCCCTTACCAATAAAAGCTAACACACCGTATGACTTCTTAACAACATTTGGATTATCAACATACTGTATCAAAAAGCCCTCTTGGACACTTCTAACAAATTGCTTTCTATCTGAGCCCCTGGCTGTAAGGGACTGCCAGTCAAAATGGGGGAAGTTGGGTAGGACATTAGGCCCTTCCAGTTTTCTCTGCCATTCAGGAAGATTGTAGCTGATCTGATTTTAACCTCAACTAAACATTCCCGCCTGTCTCTAATAACTTTTCACCCCCTCATTAATCAAAACTCTATCTGTCTCAGCCTTGAAAATTTTCAAAGATTCCACTTCCACTCCTACCACTACCCTGCTTTTTTCGCACCTTTCCAGTATCTGATGACACAACAGCTCCTATTTCTCCTGTGGGCGTTGTGAGGTCTGTAGTATACTCCCAACACTATGATTTCACCCTTCCTATTCCTGAGCTCCACCCATAAAACCTCTCTACAAGATCCCTCCAATGTCTCCTCCCTCAACACAGCTGTGATCTGCTTTCCAATCAGCAATGCAACTCCTCCACCTACCCCTTTTATTTCCTCTTCTCTTCCATCTAAAACAACAGTATCCCAGAATGTTAATCTGCCAATCCTGTCCCACCTTTAACCATGTCCCCGTAATTGCAATAACATCATAATTCCAAGCAGTAATCCAAGCTTTCAGTTCATCTGTTTTACTTGTTATATTTCTTACATTGAAGCAAATGCACTCCAGACCTCCAGTCCAGCCCAGCCCTGAGACTCCCCTCTATCTGCTTTTACTCTGCACTATGTTTATCTCAATCTCACTTTCTTCCCCAGCCCCTAAATTTATTGAAGTTCTGTTCCAGTTCCCACCCACTGCCACATGAGCTTAAACCCTCCCAAACATGTGCGGTGACAAAGAGGAACTAGTAGATGTACTATACTTAGATCTCCAGAAGGCATTTGATTGGGTGGCATTTTAAAGGTTCTTGTATAAAATAAAAACTGATGATGTAAGGGGTAACATATTGTCATGGTTTGAAGATTGCCCAGATAACAGGAACCAGAGAGTTGGCATTAATGGGTCTTTTTCTGGTTGCCAGGATGTAGTGAATGATGTGCTACAGGGATCAATGCTGGGCCCCAACTTTTTACAATTTATATAAATGATTTGCATGAAGGAATTGAAGATGTGGTTGCTAAATTTGCCGATGACTCAAAGATAGGTAGAATAATAAGTTGTGCAGAGGACATACGGCGGCTACAGAGGAATATTGATAAGCTCAGTGAGTATGCAAAGATCCGGAAAATGGAAGGACTTTATGGAAAAATGTGGAATTGTTCATTTGGCAGGAAGAATCAAATTGAAACTTATTATCTAAATGGTGAAAGATTGCAGAGATCTTGGTGCAGAGGGATCTGGGTGTGCTAGTGTATGAAGTACAAAAGGTTAGTATGCAGATACAGCAAGTAATTAGAAAAGCTAATTGAATATTATTATTTATTGCAAATGGAATTGAACACAAAAGAAAGGAGGTTATGCTTCAGATATACCGGGCATTGATGAAACCACACCTGGAGTGTTGTGTACAGTATTAGTCTCCTTATTTAAGGTAAGATATAAAAGTGTTGGAAGCAGTTCAGAGAAAGTATATTAAACTAACACCTGGGGGGGATGGGTTGTCTTCTGAGGAAAGATTGAAAAGTCTAGGTTTAGGGAGTTCAGAAGAAAATGGAAACTTGGTTGAAACCTTTAAGATCCTGAGGGGTATCAACAGAGAAGATGTAGAGAGGATGTTTCCTCTTGTCAGAGAATCTAGAACTAGGGTAACTGTTTAAAAATAAGAGGACTTAGATAAGTCAGAGATGAAGGAATCCTTTTTTCCCTCAATGGATGGTAAGTCTCTGGAACTCTCTTTCTCGAAAGGCAGTGAAAACGGAATCTTAGAAAATTTTCAAGGCAGAGATAGATAGAGTTTTGATCAATAAGGTTATTAGAGATAGGCAGGAATGTTTATTTGAACTTAAAATTAGATCAGCTACAATCTTACTGAATGGCAGAGCAAATTGGAAGGACCAATTGGCCTCCACCTGCTCCTGATGCATATTTGTGTATGTTCGCAAAAGGGTCTATGAAAAGAGACAAACCATAGGCGCATAAACAGTAAAAGAGCGCGAAAAGGAGGAGTACGGCTGGATAGGGAACTAAAACAGATTTTACATATGGAGCTGGGGCATGGCTGAGGAATGAAATAAAAACTTTACATATGTCTTTACCAAGGATAACAGGCTACACAGGTCATCGTGACAACTGAGGAAACTCGTCCCTAAAAGAGTTCAGAATTGAAAATGGGAAAGTGTTGAATAGACTGTCGGTACTGAAAGTTGACAAGGCACCGCATTTGGATGAGATGCATCAAGGATATTAAAGGAAGGGATAATGGAAATTGCAGGGGCATTGGCCCTAACCTTCCAGCTTCTCCAGACTCAGAGAGATGCCAGAAGACTGGAGAATTGCAAATGTCACACTCTTGTTTAAAACAGGCTTTAAGGATAGACCCAACAATTACTGGCCAATCAGTTTAATATCAGTGGTGGGGAAACTTTCAGAAATAATTATTTGGGCCAAAATCAATGGTCATTTAGGCAAATACTGGTTAATTAAGCAGAGTTAGCATGGATTTCTAAAGGGGAAATTGGGTTTAGCTAGTTTGGTGGAGTTTTTTGATAAGATTACAGAAAGGGTTGATGAGGATAATGCTGTTGATGTGGTGTACATGGACTTTCAGAAGGCATTCAATACAGTGCCACACAACAGACTGGTGAGAAAAATTATAGCTTGTGAAATAAAAGGGACAAAATTCAAAGCTTATTTATTTGTCACAAGTAAAGCTGGCAATGAAGTTCCCCAATTCACGACACTCTGGCACGTCTTTAGGCCAATGTATCTAACCAGCATGTCTTTGGACTGTGGGAGGAAACCTGAGCATCCGAAGGAAGCCCACGCAGACACAGAGAGAATGTGCAGACTCCACACAGACATTGACCCAAGCCGGGAATTAAGGCAGCAGTGCTAACCACTGTGTTGCCATAAGTAGCAACATAGAACATAGAACATAGAACATTACAGCACAGAACAGGCCCTTCGGCCTTCGATGTTGCACCAACCAATATAAAAAGCAATGCCCCTCCAAACTAAACCATTCCCTTCTCTTCCATATACTTATCAACTAACCTCTTAAACGCCACCAAACTTTGCGCATCTACAACTGCTGCAGGCAGGGCATTCCACTCCCGAACCACCCTTTGTGTAAAGAACCTACCTCTGATATCCGTCCTATAACTATCACCCCTTAATTTAAAGCTGTGTCCCCTCGTGCTAGCTTTCTCCATCCTAGGAAACAATTTGTGTCCATGGACACAAAAAAAACTGAACAATAGGAAGCAGAGAGTAACGGTCAATGGATATTGTTCCATCAGGAGGAAGGTTTATAGTGGAATTCCCCAGGGGTCGGGATTGGGATCCTTGCATTTCCAGATATTTATTAAATGATCTAGATCTTGATGTGCAGAGAACAATTTCAAAATTTGCCAATGACACAACACTTAGAAACATTGTAAACTGTGAAGAGGAGAATGTAGAACTTGAGAAACTCAGAGTGGGTGGACAGGTGGCAGACAAAGTTCAATGTGGAGAACTGCGAGATGATGCATTTTGTTCGGAAGAACGCAGAGAGGAATAGAAAACAAAGGGTAAATTCCAAAAGGGATGCAGGAGCAGAGGACGCTGAGAATATATGTGCATTGAAGGTGGCAAGACAGGTGGAGGAAAGAGTTAATGAAGTATATAGTATTGTGGGTTTTATTAATAGAGGTGGCGGATACAAGAGCAAGGAAGTTACACTGAACTTAAAGAACTGTGGACCATTTTGGGTGTCACTCAATAGGAAAGATGTGAACACATTGGGGAGAGTGCAGAACAGATTCTTAGGAATATAAGTCTCAGCTACACGCAGAGGCCATTCAGCCCTTTAAGTCTGCTCCACCATCCAATAAAATCATGGCTGACCTGTTGTCTCAGCTTCACTTGTCTGTCCCACCATTACCCTCGACTCTGTTATCTAACAATAAACTATTTGTTGATGAGAATGATTCTACGGATAAGAAAATTCAGTTACATGGTTTACTGAAGAAGTTGGGAGTGATTTCCTTGGGAAAAAAAGAGGGAATTTGATGGAGATATACAAAACTATGAGGGACCTAGACAGACTAGATAGAGAGAAACTGTTCCCATTGATGCAAGGATTGAGAATGACAAAGCAGATATTTACAGTAATTTGGAAAAGTAACAATGGCAAAACAAGAAAAAAGGATTTGAAAGAGCAGTGGGGTTGGGATCTGAAATACAGTGCATTGGTGAAGGCAGGCACAGTTGAAGATTTTCAAACATGCAGGGGGACAGTGAGGAGGCAGGGGAAAGAAACGAGGTTAAATTCCACTCAGCATGTCGGGCAGAACGGCCTCTTCTCTGCTGTCACAATTTTTCTAATAAAATAAAAAATCGTACCTGGGAATGAAATAGAACACACACACAGGTAAATGTGTTCATCAGAGCAGTTTCACCAACAAACATCCACTTTACTGTTGGAGGGGTTCTCAATGTCTGAGTTACAGCAGAATCCTAAATGACAACTTTCTCTGCCCTGTAGATGCTGAGTTGTTTGGAACACATATTCCACAGCCTGGGACTCATCAAAGATTTCAACATCAACCCCATTACCCTCAAGAGATGGTTGGTAAGGATATACAAAGGGTCAGTGCTGAGGGAGTGCCGCACCGTCAGAGGATCAGTGCTGAGGGAGTGCCGCACTGTCAGAGGGTCAGTGCTGAGGGAGTGCCGCACTGTCAGAGAGTCAGTGCTGAGGGAGTGCCGCACTGTCAGAGGGTCAGTGCTGAGGGAGTGCCGCACTGTCAGAGGGTCAGTGCTGAGTGCTCAGAGGGTCAGTGCTGAGGGAGTGCCGCACTGTCAGAGGGTCAGTGCTGAGGGAGTGCCGCACTGTCAGAGGGTCAGTGCTGAGGGAGTGCCGCACTGTCAGAGGGTCAGTGCTGAGGGAGTGCTGCACTGTCAGAGGAGGGGGAGTGTGCCACTGTCAGAGGGTCAGTGCTGAGGGAGTGCCGCACTGTCAGAGGTCAGTGCTACGAGGGAGTGCCATGCTGTCAGAGGGTCAGTGCTGAGGGAGTGCCACTGTCAAGGATCAGTACTGAGGGAGTGCCGCATGTCAGAGGGTCAGTGTGAGGAGTGCCGCACTGTCAGAGGATCAGTGCTGAGGGAGTGCCACACTGTCACTGTGCCGCACTGCCAGAGGATCAGTGCTGAAGGAGTGCTGCACTGTCAGAGGGTCAGTGCTGAGGGAGTGCCACACTGTCAGAGGGTTAGTACTGAGGGAGTGCATCACTGTCAGAGGGTCAGTGCTGAGGGAGTGCCGCACTGTCAGAGGGTCAGTGCTGAGGGAGTGCCGCACTGTCAGAGGGTTAGTACTGAGGGAGTACCGCACTGTCAAAGGGTCAATTTTGCAGGTGATGGTACATGGAACGTACCTGGTTCAGTGCATTGACCTGAACAGTGTGGCGACTCAGGAATTTTCACATTGTTATAGTGGGAGATTTTAATCTCCCAAGGGTGGATTGGAAGGTACCTAGAGCTGGGGGTTTGGATGGGCAGGAATTTGTAAATGTGTACTGAAAGGATCGTTGGAGCAGTATGTGGCTAGCCCAACTAGAGGGGGGGCTATATTGGATTTAGTTCTGAGTAATGAGCCAGGGCAGGTGGTTGATGTTGTAGTG
Source organism: Sphyrna mokarran (assembly GCA_024679065.1). Lineage (NCBI taxonomy): Eukaryota > Metazoa > Chordata > Chondrichthyes > Carcharhiniformes > Carcharhinidae > Sphyrna > Sphyrna mokarran. Next base: position 1,455,409 of record JAGIQG010000013.1, on the reverse strand, counting down.
GGGGAACATGTGGCTAACAGTGACCACAATTCTGTCTACTTTAGGATACAGATGGAAAAGGATGCTTGTTGCCCTAGGGGCAGGGTACTGAATTGGGGGAAGGCTAACTACGGTCAGATTAGGCAGGAACTTGTGGAAACTGATTGGGAACGGTTGTTCGAGGGTAAGTCCACGTTGGGCATGTGGGAGTCTTCCGACGGAATACTGAAAATGTTGCAAGAAAGATATGTGCCGGCCAAGAGAAAAGATTGGAAAGGTAGGATTAGAGAGCCGTGGATTACTGGGGATATTGAGGACTTGGTTAGGAAGAAAAGAGAGGCGTATGATAGGTCAAAGCAGCTGGGAATAGAGAGAGCATTGGAGGAATATAGAGAGAGTAGGAGGGAGCTCAAACGGGGAGTTAGAAGGGCAAAAAGGGGGCATGAAATGATTTTGGTGGATAGGATTAAGGAAAATCCAAAGGCTTTTTACTCCTATGTTAGGAATAAAAGGCTGGTTAGAGAAAAAATCGGACCTCTTAGGAACAGAGGAGGGGAACTGTGCTTCGAGCCTGAGGGAATGGGGGAGATCCTGAATGAATACTTTGCATCGGTATTCAGGAAGGAGAGGGGCTTGTTGACCAGTCCTGTCTCTGAGGGAGCTGTGGGCCAGTTAAGGGGAATATCCATACCGAGGGAGGAAGTGTTAGAGTTTCTAGGTAGCATTAAAACTGATAAATCTCCAGGGCCTGATGGCATTTATTCCAGGCTGCTTAGAGAGGTGCGAGGTGAAATTGCTGGGCCTCTGACGCAAATCTTTATCTCTTCTTTGGACACAGGTGAGGTCCCAGAGGACTGGAGAATAGCAAATGTTGTACCGTTGTTTAAAAAGGGTAGTAGGGATAACCTGGAAATTATAGGTCTGTGAGTCAGTGGTAGGGAAGCTGTTGGAGGGGATTCTTAGAGATAGGATGTATAGGCACTTAGAGCGTTGTGATCTGATTAGGGATACGCAGCATGGATTTTTTAAGGGGAGGTCGTGCCTTACAAATCTGGTAGAATTTTTTGAGGAGGTGATGAAAACGGTGGACGAATGGCGAGCCGTTGATGTCGTCTATATGGATTTCAGTAAGACGTTTGACAAAGTCCCTCATGGGAGGTTAGTTGAGAAGGTCAAGGCTAATGGGATACAAGGACAGGTAGCTAGATGGAAAAGTAACTGGCTTGGTAATAGGATACAGAGAGTAATAGTGGAAGGGTGTTTTTCTAGCTGGAGGTCGGTCACTAGTGGTGTGCCGCAGGGCTCGGTACTGGGACCTCTTCTATTTGTAATTTATAAATGACTTGGAAGAGGGAGTAAGTGGAGTGATCAGCAAGTTTGCAGATGATACAAAGATGGCTGGACTTGCGGATAGTGAGGAGCATTGTCAGGCGATGCAGCAGGACATAGATAGGCTGGTAGCTTGGGCAGATAGATGGCAGATGGAATTCAATCCTGATAAATGTGAGGTGATGCATTTTGGGAGAAAGAATGTAGGGGGGAGGTATATGATAAAGGGTAGACCTATTAAGAGTATAGAAACGCAGAGGGACCTGGGGGTCAGGTGCACGAGTCTCTGAGGTGGCAGGAGCAGTGGAGAAAGCTTGTGAAGAAGCATATAGAACATAGAACATAGAACATTACAGCGCAGAACAGGCCCTTCGGCCTTCGATGTTGCGCCGACCAATTAGAAAAAGCAATGACCCTCTAAACCTAAACCATTCCCTTTTCATCCATAAACTTATCTACTAACCTCTTAAACGCCACCAAACTTGGCGCATCTACAACTGCAGCAGGCAGGGCATTCCATACCCTTACCACCCTCTGGGTAAAGAACCTACCTCTGACATCCGTCCTATAACTACCACCCTTAATTTAAAGCTATGTCCCCTCGTGCTAGCTTTCTCCATCCTAGGAAAAAGGCTATCACTGTCCACCCTATCTAAACCTCTAATCATCTTATATGTTTCAATAAGGTCTCCTCTTAGCCGCCTTCTTTCTAACGAAAACAACCTCAAATCTCTCAGCCTCTCTTCATAAGACCTGCCCTCCATACCAGGCAACATCCTGGTAAACCTCCTCTGTACCCTCTCCAATGCCTCCACATCTTCCTTATAATGTGGGGACCAGAACTGCACACAATACTCCAAGTGCGGCCGCACTAGAGTTTTGTACAGTTGCAACATGACGTTGCGGCTCCGAAATTCAATCCCCCTACCAATAAAAGCTAAGACTCCGTATGCCTTCCTAACAACCTTATCAACTTGCTAGCCTTTATAGGAAGGGGTGTAGAGTACAAGAGTTGGTGTTTAATGTTGCAGTTGTATAAAACATTAGTTGGGCCTCATTTGGAATACTGCGTCCAGTTCTGGTCGCCTTGCTACTGGAAGGACGTGGAGACTCTAGAGAAAGTGCAGAGGAGGTTTACCAGGATCCTGCCTGGTATGGAAGGTCTTTGTTACGAGGAGAGGTTAGGCAAATTGGGACTGTTTTCCTTAGAAAGACGTAGACTTAGAGGAGATCTAATAGAGGTGTACAAGATTATGAGGGGTATAGATAGAGTAAACAGGGTTAAGCTTTTTCCTAGGATGGACTCAAATAGCACAAGGGATCACGGGCTTAGGGTGAGGGGGGTAAGGTATAATTTGGATGCTGGAGGGAGTTTTTTCACACAGAGGGTAGTGGGGGTATGGAATGCGCTGCCAAGTAAAGTGGTGGAGGCAGGTAATCTGGAGTTATTTAAGAAATATTTAGATGGGCACATGAACAGAATGGGAATGGAAGGGTTTGGAAAACTGATTTAAAATAGGGATCATGAACCTTGGGAGTTCCTGGAAGTGTGTAAATAGATGATGATATTGATGTACTTGTTTTTATCCTACAGGTGCTTTGGTCCATCTTGTTGTCTAACAAGGGACATACACGCGATGGGTCGTGAGAGGGCTGCTCTTGGATTTTTTTCGAGAGTATCCTAGTGCTTCACGTCGTTAGTGTACGCTTGACCTGGACCATTTGATGGGCAACACGACAGCTCAGTGACTATCGCTGTGCTGTGCAGATACATGGATTTGGGCCTGTTTCTGTGGGAGTTTGCGCATTCTCCCCGTGCTTGCGTGGGTTTTCTCCAGGTGCTCCGGTTTCCTCCCACATCCCAAAGATGTGCTCTTAGGCTAATTGGCAAAACAAATTCTCCCTAAATTGTCTCAAATTGGTTTTTAATCCATAGATCTATAAACATGGACAGGGATCGCGGGTAGAGGTGGGAACATCGGGGTGGCGGCACGGGCTCGTTGGGCCGAAGGGCCTGTTTCCTGTGCTGTTTTGTTCTTTGTTCTTTAACCTATTTGTGACACTAATAAGTAAACTTTATCTTATGGAACACTGGAATGTTCCTGTGATTCTAATTGAACCCATATTTAACTCTTTCTAAAGCTCTGCGTTCAGGAAAATTACCAGAACAATCCTTTCCACAATTTCCGTCATTGTTTCTGCGTGAGCCAGATGATGTACAGCATGATCTGCATCTGTAATCTGCAGGTTAGTCATACCCTGGGCTGTTATTGTGGGGGAAGGGTGAGCGTACAGTCATATGAGGCATGTTATGGGGGAGGGGTGAGTGTAGTGTCACATGGAGTGTGCAGGGGAGGGATTAGCATTGGGTCACATGAGGCACCATGTGGGGGAAGGTGTAAGCATAGGATCACATGGGGCATATGGGAGGTAGGATGGTTGTGTGGGGAAAGATTCACTGCGGGAAGGCTGGGTGGGGTGAGAAGTGATCGTAGAGGAGGGATTCATAGAATGATAGAATCCCTACAGTGCAGGAGGAGACTATTCGGCCCATCGAACGTGTGCTGAGCACAATCGCAACCAGGCCCCATCCCCATAACCTGCTAATCCCTCTGACACTAAAGATCAATTTATATATCCAATCCACCTAACCCTTATGTCTTTTGGAGTGTGAGAGGAAACCGGAGCACCCAGAGGAAACCTAGGCAGACACGGGGAGAACATGCAGATTCCATACAGACAGAGAGCCAAAGCTGGGAATTGAACCGGGGGCCTGGTGCTGTGAGGAGTTGGAAGGGATGGAGAGGAGGAGGGATGAGGAATGGGAGATGGGGTGTAGGGAGTGGGGGAGAGAGAATGGAGGTAGGTGAGGGGAGAGGGTGAGGCAAGAGATGATTGGAGGAGGGGAGGGGAGGCATTGGAGGGGTGGGGTGGGACGATGAAGGAGGGGGAAGGGTTGGGGAGTGGAGAGGGGGAGATGAGGAGGTAGGGAGGGGTGGGATGGGGATGGTGCTTTCTGTGCAGCAGCAGCTGATTGGATGACTTTCCCCAGGAGAAATTCACCCAGCTCGACATCCTGATCCTGATCAGTGCTGCGATCTGCCATGACCTTGACCACCCCGGATACAACAACGCGTGAGTCTTCTCCGCTCCCCCTCCCCCTCCCCTCCCCTCCCCCTCCTCCCCCCTCCCCCCCCCCTCCCCCTCCCCCCTCCCCCTCCCCTCCCCCCCCTCCCCCCCTCCCTCCCCCCTCCCCCCCTCCCCCCTCCCTCCCCTCCCCCCCTCCCCCCCCCCCTCCCCCCCCCTCCCCCTCCCCTCCCCTCCCCCCCTCCCCTCCCCTCCTCCTCCCCCCCCTCCCCCCCCCCTCCCCTCCCCTCCGCCCCCTCCCCCGCCCCCTCCCACTCCCCCTCCCCGCCCCTCCTCCCCCTCCCCCTCCCCCCTCCCCCCCCCTCCCCCTCCCCCTTCCCCCCTCCCCCTCCCACCCTCCCCCTCCCCCTCCCCCCCTCCCCTCCCCTCCTCCCCCCCATCCCCTCCTCCCCCTTCCCCCTCCCCCTCCCCCCCTCCCCTCCTCCCCCCTCCCCCTCCCCCGCCTCCTCCCCCCTTGCCCCCCCCCCTCCCGTTCCCTCCCCTCCCCCGCCCCTCCCTCCTCCCCCTCCCCTCCCCTCCTCCCCCTCCCCCTCCCCTCCCCCTCCCCCCTCCCCTCCTCCCCCTCCCATCCCTCCCCCCCCTCCCCCTCCCCCCCCCCCCTCCCCCTCCCCCTCCCCTCCCCGCCCCTCCTCCCCCCCCCTCCTCCCCCCCCTCCCCTCCTCCCCTCCCCCCCCCCTTTGTTCCCCCCCCCCCTCCTCCCCTCCCCTCCCCTCCCCCTCCCTCCTCCCCCTCCCCCTCCCCCTCCCCTCCCCTCCCGCCACCTCCTCCCCCATCCCCTCCCCCTCGCCCCTCCCCCTCCCCCTCCTCCCCCTCCCCTCCCCTCCTCCCCTCCCCTCCCCCTCCTCCCTCCCACTCCCCTCCCCGCCTCCTCCCCTTCCGCCCCCCTCCACTCCCCTCCCCCTCCCCTACCCTCCCCCCTCCCCTCCCCCCCTCCCCTCCCCTCCCCCTCCCCCCTCCCCCCCCCCCTCCCCTCCCCTCCCCTCCTCCCCCTCCCCTCCCCTCCTCCCCCCCATCGCCTCCCACTCCCCTCCCCGCCTCCCCCCCCCCCCCTCTCCCCTCCCCCCCCCTCCCCCTCCCTCTCCCCCCCCTCCCCCCCCCTCCCCGTCCCCCCTCCCCCCCCCCTCCCCCTCCCCTTCCCACTCCCCCTCCCCCCCCCCCTCCCCCGCCCACTCCCCCCCTCCCACCCACTCCCCTTTCCCCCCCTCCCCTCCCCTCCCCTCCCCCCTCCACCCCCCCCTCCCCCTCCCCCCCTCCCCCCCCATCCCACTCCCCCTCCCCCTCCCCCCCTCCCTCCCCCCTCCCCCTCCCCCCCCCCTCCCACTCCCCCTCCCCCACTCCCCCTCCCCTCCCACTCCCACTCCCCCTCCCCTCCCACTCCCCCTCACCCTCCCCCTCCCCGTCCCCTCCCCCCCCCTCCCCCCCCTCCCCCCCCCTCCCCCCTCCCCCTCCCCCTCCCCTCCCCTCCCCCTCCCCCCCTCCCCCTCCCCCCTCCCCCTCCCCCTCGCCCTCCCCCTCCCCTCCCCCTTCCCCCTCCCCCTCCCCCTCCCACTCCCCCTCCCATCCCCGTCCTCCCCCTCCCTCCCCTCCCACTCCCACTGCCCCCGTCCCCTCCCCCTCCCCCTCCCACTCCCCCTCCCCCTCCACCTCCCCCTCTCCCCTCCCACTCCCACTGGGCCCCCTCCCACTCCCCCTCCCACTCCCACTCCCCCTTCCCACTGTACGCTTACTGGCTTCTCCACTCTCTTCTCTTTTTCTATCCGTACCTACTTTGCCTCTCTCCCACTGTTACTACCATCTCAGCCACTTAATAGCTGCTACATACGCCCTTCCGTTGTCCCTCCCACTCCCCTTCCCCTCCCACTCCCCCTCCCCTCCCCTCCCCTCCACCTCCCGGCTCCCCCTCCCCTCCCCCTCCACTCCCCTCCCCCTCCCGCTCCCCCCTTCCCCCTCCCCCCATCCCACTCTCACTACCCCCTCCCACGTCCCCTCCCCTCCCACTTGCCCCTCCACTCTCACGCCCCCTCCCACCTCCCCCTCCCCTCCCACTCCCCCGCCCCCTCCCCTCCCCCTCCCCTCTCACTCCCCCTCCCTCTCCCCTCCCCCTCCATCCCCGCCCCCTCCACTACCCTTTCCCCTTCCCTCCCTCTCTCCTCTTCCCCCTCTTCCTTGCCCTCCAAATTGCCCTTCCCTCTCTCCCTTTCTTTCCCTCCGCTTCCCAGCCTCTCTCCTCCCCCTCCCTCTCATCCTCCCATCCGCTCTCCTCTGCCTCACTTTGTTCTCACCTCCCCACTCCTCCCCAAGTCACTTCCTTCTCTACCTGTCCTGTCTTCCTTTGTCCCTCAGACTGTCCTCTCCCAAGACTGGGAATGCAGAGGAGTGAAGTTGATGCTAACACGTCTAATGTTTGGGTAAAATCGGCAGGAATTGGTTTTAATTGTGAGCACTGTGCCGCAGTAGGCAGGAAGAGATTAGCCTGGATGGGACAGGGGTGTAACTCGGTGAAGGAGTATAATACCCTAAGGTTTGGGTTAGGGTTAAAGGCTGTGCATTTTAAACAAAAAGAGAAACTGTGATTTGCTCATGCAGATTCAAACTAACAACAACAGGCTTTATTCCAGGAGCTTACCCTTTACAGGGAATAAGCTGGACGAGAGCCTGTGCAACACCCGAATGACAGCACCATCAAATCATGTGATCAGTACTTACAGCAACTTGCAACCACTCAAATATATAACATGGGAGATGTGCAGTTTTGGTTTCCTTATCTGAGGAAGAATGTCCTTGTTATAGAGGGAGTACAGCGAAGGTTTACCAGGCTGATTCCTGGGATGGCAGGTCTGACATATAAGGATAGAATAAGTCAGTTAGGATTATATTCACTGGAATTTAGACAAGTGAGAGGGGATCTCATAGAAATTTATAAAATTCTAACAGGACTAGACAGGATGGATTCAAGAAGGATCTTCCCGATGATGGGGGGTGTCCAGAATCATGGTCACAGTCTGTGGATACAGATTAGACTGCTTAGGGCAGAGACGAGCAGAGATTTCTTTACCCAGACAGTGGTGAGCCTGTGGAATTCACTACCACAGAAAGTAGTTAAGGCCAAAATGTTGAATGTTTTCAAGAAGCAGTTAGATATAACAGTTGGGTGAAGGGGATTAAAGGATGTGGGATGAGGGAGATTAGGATATTGAGTTGGATGATCAGCTATGATTATAATGAATGGTAGAGCAGGTTCAAATGACCTTCTTCTGCTCCTATATTCTCTGTTGCTATGCAACAGGCTTGGAGGGCTGAATGGCCTCCCCTGAGATACCCTGAAACTTTTGGATTGAGCACATCAGCTTGGAACCTGAGTAATAGGCAATGGGTAACTAACACCGTCACCGTAGCAATGGGTAACTAACACCATCACCGTAGCAATGGGTAACTAACACCGTCACCGTAGCAATGGGTAACTAACACCGTCACCGTAGCAATGGGTAACTAACACCATCACCGTAGCAATGGGTAACTAACACCGTCACCGTAGCAATGGGTAACTAACACCATCACCGTAGCAATGGGTAACTAACACCGTCACCGTAGCAATGGGTAACTAACACCATCACCATAGCAATGGGTAACTAACACCGTCACCGTAGCAATGGGTAACTAACACCATCACCGTAGCAATGGGTAACCATCACCGTCACCGTAGCAATGGGTAACTAACACCGTCACCGTAGCAATGGGTAACTAACACCATCACCGTAGCAATGGGTAACTAACACCATCACCGTAGCAATGGGTAACCATCACCGTCACCATAGCAATGGGTAACTAACACCGTCACCGTAGCAATGGGTAACTAACACCGTCACCATAGCAATGGGTAACTAACACCGTCACCATAGCAATGGGTAACTAACACCGTCACCATAGCAATGGGTAACTAACACCATAAATGAAGCAATAGATATGGGTGGCATTGTAGCACAGTGTTAGCGCTGCTGCTTCACAGCTCCAGGGACCTGGGTTCAATTCCCAGCTTGAGTCACTGTCTGTGTGGAGTTTGCACATTCTCCTTGTGTCTGCATGGGTTTCCTGCAGATGCTCTGGGTTTCCTCTAACAGTCCAAAGATGTGCAGGTTAGGGTGCATTGACCATGATAAATTCTCCTTCAGTGTACCTGAACAGGTGCCAGAGTGTAGTGACTAGGGGATTTTCACAGTAAATTCATTGCAGTGTTAATGTAAGCCTTACATGTGACATTAATAAATTAACTTTAAACTTAAAAATTACACTGTCACCGCGAAAATGCCATTGGCTCTTGTGTTTTGCTTTCAATGTAGCTACCAAATAAATGCTCGTACTGAACTTGCCGTCCGTTACAACGACATCTCACCCCTGGAGAATCATCACTGTGCAATCGCATTCCAAATCTTTTCACAGCCTGAGTGTAATATATTTGGTAACATGGATCCTGAGATCTTCAAACAAATTCGTCAGGTGAGTAAAGGTAAAGACTGAGGTCAGATTAGAGAGCGAGTGATAGGCAGAGGAACAGAGAAAGGGACAGAGAGACATAGAGAGAGAGAGACAGAGAGAGAGAGACAGAGAGAGAGAGAGGGAGAGACAGACAGAGAGAGAGAGAGGGAGAGACAGAGAGAGAGAGAGACAAAGAGGGAGACAGAGAGAGAGAGAGACAGAGAGAGAGAGAGAGACAGAGAGGGAGAGAGAGAGAGAGAGAGAGGGAGACGAGAGAGAGACAGAGAGAGAGAGAGACAGAGAGAGACAGAGAGAGAGAGACAGAGAAAGAGAGAGGAGACAGAGAACAGAGAGAGAGAGACAGAGAGACATAGAGACAGAGAGAGAGAGACAGAGAGAGACATAGAGACAGAGACAGAGAGAGAGAGAGGACATAGAACATAGAAACAAACAATAGAACAATACAGCACAGAACAGGCCCTCTCGGCCTTCGATGTTGTGCCGACCAAAATAAAAGCAATGCCCCTCCTAACTAAAACCATTCCCTTCTCATCCATATCTTTCAACTAACCTCTTAAACGCCACCAAACTTGGCGCATCTACAACAGCTGCAGGCAGGGCATTCCACTCCCTATCACTCTTTGAGTAAAGAACCATACCTCTGATATCCGTCCTATAACTCATACCCCTTAATTTAAAGTTGTGTCCCTCGTGCTAGCTTTTTCCATCCTAGGAAAAAGGCTATCACTGTCCACCCTATCCAAACCTCTAATCATCTTATATGTTTCAATAAGCCCCCTTAGCCGCCTCCTTTCTAACGAAACAACCTCAAATCCTTCAACCTCCTTCATAGGACCTGCCCTCCATACCAGGCAACATCCTAGTAAACCTCCTCTGTACCCTCTCCAATGCTCCACATCCTTTCTTATATGTGGCGACCAGAACTGCAACAATACTCCAAGTGCGGCCGCACTAGAGTTTTGTACAGCTGCAACATGATGCTGCGGCTCCTAAATTCAATCACCCTACCAATAAAAGCTAAGACTCCATAAGCCTTCTTAACAACTTTATCCACTTGACTGCCTACTTTCAGGGATCTATTGACACATACACCAAGATCCTTCTGTTCCTCACACATACACCAAGATCCTTCTGTTCCTCATAGAGAAAGAGAAACAGAGAGAGAGAGAAAGAGAGACAGACAGAGAGAGAGAGAGAGACATAGAGACAGAGAGAGAGAGAGAGAGAGAGAGACATAGAGAAAGAGAGACATAGAGACAGAGAGAGAGAGAGAACGAGAGAGACATAGAGAGAGACATAGAGAGAGACATAGAGAGAGAGAGAGAAAGGGACATTGAGATAGACATTGAGAGAGAGACAGAGAAAGAGGGATATAGAGACAAGAGAGATATATATATAGAGAGAGAGAGACAGAGACAGAGAGACATAGCAACAGAAAGAGAGAGAGCGAGAGGGACATAAAGACAGAGAGGCATAGAGACATAGCAACAGAGGGAGAAAAAGGGACAGAGATATGAAGAAAGAGAGAGATGAGAGAGACAGAGAGAGACATAACAACAGAGAGAGAGAGAGGGACAGAGAGACATAGGGAGAGAGAGATGAGAGAGACATAGAGAAATAGAGACATAGAGAGAGAGAGAGACGTAGAGAGAGAGACGGAGAGAGACAGAGACATAGAGAGAGAGAGATATACACAGAGACAGAGTCATAGAGAGAGAGAAAAACAGAGAGAGACATAGAGACAGAGAGGGAGATAGAGATAGAGAGATTCATAGAGATAGAAACATAGAGAGAGATGCACAGAGAGAGAGAGATAGAGAGAGGGAGACAGAGAGGCAGAGAGAAAGGGGGTTTCTGCTCCTATCCACTGACTCTCTGCATTAGAAGAATTCAGTGTAGAGACCATTCAATTCCTCAAGTCTGTTCTACCATTTTATCGGATAAACTATGACCAAACTACATTCCTGCCTTTCTCCATATCCCTTAACGATTTTGGATAACAAAAGCCTACCTATCTCAAATTTAAAATCAACATTTTTTCCTCAATTACAGGCTTTTCCACCTGTTCTGAGTTGAAATGTTTTCTATGACCAAAAAAAAGGGAGCAAATATTATAAAAACAGTCACATCTTCTTTAAATATATAAAATGGAAGAGAGAGGCCTGAGTGAACACACTGGGGAAATAACATTGGGGAACCAGGAAATGGCAGAGGAGTTTAACAAATAATCTTCATGGTGGAAAACACTGAAAACATTCCACAAATACTAAATAATCAAGAGGCAAAAACAGGGAGGAAATAAAATACAATAACATTCACTAGAGAAAAGGGAAACTAGTGAGGCTAAAGGCTGATAAATCCTTGGACCTGATGAGTTGCATCCCAAATATAAAAGAAGTCATTAGAGATAGTTAATGCATTGGTAGTAATCTTCCAGGAATTCTTAAATTCTGGAAAAGTCCCAGACGATTTGAAAACACCCTTATTCAAATCGACATGGAAACAGAAAACAGGTCACTATCGGTCAGTTAGCTTAACATCGATCCTTAGGAAAATGTAGGGCCCATTATAAAGCACAGCTTTAGAAATACATAATATCATCAAGCAGAATCAGCATGGCTTCAAGAAGCAAAATCATACCTGACAAATTTATTAGAATTCTTTGATTTGATTTGATTTATTATTATCACATGCATTAGTATACAATGAAAAATCTTTGAGGTAATGAACATGATAAATAAAGGGGAACTGGTAGATGTAATATACTTGGATTTCCAAAATGCATCTACTAAGTTAAGAATAATAAGAACATAAGAAATAGGAGCAGGAGTCGGCCATCCAGCCCCTCGAGCCTGCCCCGCCATTCAATAAGATCATGGCTGATCTGCAGTCGTTCAGTATCACTTTCCCGCTTTCTCCCCGTAACCTTTAATTCCCTTGTCAATCAAAAACCTATCCGCTCTTGACTTGAACACATTCAGTGAGGAAGCCTCCACCACCTCATCAGGCAGAGAATTCCAAAGATTCACCATCCTTTGCATGAAGAAACCCCTCCGCAACTCCGATCTGAACCGCACCCCCTCCCCCAATCTTGAGGCTGTGTCCTCTAGTCCTGTTATCTTTGCTAATCCGGAAGAGTCTTTCAACCTCTACCCTATCCATCCCCTTCAGTTTGGAGTTTAATGTGCAAAAGTGTGAGGTAATGCACGATGGCAGGAATAATAAATGTGTAGAGTATAGGGCTAATGGTAGGATTCTTAGTAGTCTAGATGAACAGAGGGATCTTGGTGTGTATGTGCATAGATCCCTGAAAGTAGGCAGGCAGGTCGAGAAGGTTGTTAGGAAGGCATATGGAGTCTTGGCTTTTATTGGTAGAGGGATTGAATTTCGGAGCCGCAACGTCATGTTGCAACTGTACAAACTCTAGTGCGGCCGCACTTGGAGTATTGTGTGCAGTTCTCGTCCCCACATTATAAGAAAGATGTGGAGGCATTGGAGAGGGTACAGAGGAGGTTTACCAGGAGGTTGCCTGGTATGGAGGGCAGGTCCTATGAAGAGAGGTTGAAGGATTTGAGGTTGTTTTCGTTAGAAAGGAGGCGGCTAAGAGGGGATCTTATTGAAGCATATAAGATGATTAGAGATTTAGATAGGGTGGACAGTGATAGCCTTTTCCCTAGGATGGAGAAAGCTAGCACGAGGGGACACAGCTTTAAATTAAGGGGTATGAGTTATAGGACGGATATCAGAGGTAGGTTCTTTACTCAAAGAGTGATTAGGGGGTGGAATGCCCTGCCTGCAGCTGTTGTAGATGCGCCAAGTTTGGTGGCGTTTAAGAGGTTAGTGGATAAGTATATGGATGAGAAGGGAATGGTTTAGTTAGGAGGGGCATTGCTTTTTATGTTGGTCGGCACAACATCGAAGGCCGAAGGGCCTGTTCTGTGCTGTAATGTTCTATGTTCTATGGTCTATGTTCATTATCTTATACGTCTCTACAAGACCCCTCTCAGCCTTCTAAACTCCAAAGAGTACAAACGTAGCCTATTCAGTCTCTCCTCATAATCCAACGCCCTCATCTCTGGTATCAGCCTAGTAAACCTTCTCTGTACTCCCTCCAAGTCCAATATATCCCTCCTTAAATACGGCGACCAAAACTGCACATAGTATCCCAGCTGCAGCATCACCAGCACCCTATACTGTAGAGTACAGGGCTAATGGTAGAACTCTTAATAGTGTTGATGAACAGAGGGATCTTGGTGTGTATGTGCATAGATCCCTGAAAGTTGGCAATCAAGTCGATAAGGTTGTTAAGAGGGCATACGGGGTCTTGGCTTTTATTGGTAGGGGGATTGAATTTCGGAGCCGCAACGTCATGTTGCAACTGTACAAAACTCTAGTGCGGCCGCACTTGGGAGTATTGTGTGCAGTTCTGGTCCCCACATTATAAGAAAGATGTGGAGGCATTGGAGAGGGTACAGAGGAGGTTTATCAGGATGTTGCCTGGTATGGAGGGCAGATCTTATGAAGAGAGGCTGAGGGATTTGAGGTTGTTTTTGTTAGAAAGAAGGCGGCTAAGAGGAGATCTTATTGAAACATATAAGATGATTAGAGGTTTAGATAGGATGGACAGTGATAACCTTTTTCCTAGGATGGAGAAAGCTAGCACGAGGGGACATAGCTTTAAATTAAGGGGTGGTAGTTATAGGACAGATGTCAGAGGTAGGTTCTTTACCCAGAGGGTGGTAAAGGTATGGAATGCCCTGCCTGCTGCAGTTGTAGATGTGCCAAGTTTGGCGGCGTTTAAGAGGTTAGTAGATAAGTTTATGGATGAAAAGGGAATGGTTTAGGTTAGAGGGTCATTGCTTTTTCTTAATTGGTCGGCGCAACATCGAGAGCCGAAGGGCCTGTTCGGCGCTGTAATGTTCTATGTTCTATGTTCTATATTTTTAATCAGTAATGGAATCGAGGGTTATGGAGATAAAGCAGGAAAGTGGAATTGAGGATTACGATATCAGATCAGTTATGATCTTATTGAACGATGCAGCAGACTCGATGGGCTGAATTACCTCCTTGTGCTTCTATGTCTTATAGCCTTTATATGGGATACTTGCCCTTATTAGCCGTGGCACAGAATACAAGGACAGGGATGGAGCTGTATAAAATGTTGGTTAGGTCACAGCTAGAATACTGGGTGCAGTTCTGGTCACCACATTATAGGAAGGATGTGATTGCATTGGAGAGGGTGCAGAGGGGATTCCCCAGGATGCTTCCTGGGCTGGACCATTTCAGCTATGAAGAAGGTCTGAATAGGCTGGAGCTGGATAGGCTAGGCTTGTTTTCCTTACAGAAGAGAAGATGGAGGGAGACCTGATTAAAGTATACTAAATTATGAAAGACAGAGAGAGCTAGGGTAGATAAGAGAAACATTTTCTCTTTATTAGAGGAGTCAGTGTCCAGGGGGCAGAGATTTAATTAAGGGAGAGAAGAATTTGAGGAAGAGCTTCTTCTCCCAGACAGTGGTGGGAATCTGGAACACTCTGCCTGAAAGGGTGGTAGAGGTGGGGACCCTCACAACATTTAAGAAGTATTTACATGAGCACTTGAAACGCCTCAGCACACGCAGCAATGGAGCAAGTGCTGGAAAATGGGGTTAGAATAGATAGGTGTTTGATGGCCAGCACAGATACGATGGGCTGAAAGGTCTCTTTTTGTGCTGTTAACCTCCATAATCCTAAGAATATCCTGGCCAGGAATCAGCTTTATAAGGAGTGGAAGGGAGAGAATAAGGCTGTAACTCAGTGAGTCTGTTGTTTGTCTGTTCCAGGGGATTATCAATCTGATCCTAGCAACTGATATGGCACGGCATGGTGAGATTCTCGATTCCTTCAAACAGAGAGTTGACAACTTTGATTTCACAAACGAGGAAGATGTGAGCTGTGTGAGTATCAGCCTAAACCAATGAAATGAATGTTAACTATACAGGATCCTTTTATTTTGGCATAGAAACAAAATAGCAAAGAAGTTACACAAAACTGTTTATAAAATGCCGGTTTCCACCCCAGTGGAGTATTGCCCCAGTTTTGGGTATCGCACAAGGAAGAAATGGAACAGTTTCACAGAGATGTGAGATTTCAGTGAATGTTGAGAGACTGCAGAAGCTGGGGTTGTTGTCCTTTGAGCAGAGATGGTGAAGAAGAGATTTAATACAGCTTTGCATTACTCGGATCAGTAACCAAAGGATACAGTTTCACCATTCATTACGATCATGGTTGATCATCCAATTCAATAGTCTAATCCTGCTTTCTCCACATAACCTTTGATCCCATTCGCGCAATGTGCTATATCCAGCTGTCTCTTGAATACATTCAATGTTTTGGATCAACTACTTCCTGTGGGAATGAATTCCACAGGCTCACCACTCTTTGGGTGAGGAAATGTCTCCTCATCTCCGTTCTGAATCTTCAGACTGTGACCCCTGGTTCCGGACTCCCCCCACCATCGGGAACATCCTCCCTACATCTTCCCTGTCTAGTCCTGTTAGAATTTTATAAATCTCTATGAGACCCCCCCTCATTCATCTGAACTCCAACAGGTTGGGCAGAAGTTTTGAGTTGGTCAGAGGTTGGGGACAGGAGGATGTGAGTGCGAATCAGGCAGGTCTGGAGAAGCACCAGGCAGTGATGCAGGAACCTCAGCCCCTGACTTTGTCCAGCAGATACGAGGTGTCTGCCACCTGTGGAGGTGGGGTTACAGAGCCACACCCTGTGGAGGGAGGGATAATATATTAATTTCTGCTTGTCTCCCTGTAGCTGAAAATGGTTTTGATAAAATGCTGCGACATTTCAAACGAGGTGAGGCCGATGGAGGTGGCGGAGCCCTGGGTGGACTGTTTACTGGAAGAATATTTCATGCAGGTAAATAACCTCTTCCCCATTCTAAACCCGTCCCCACTCCAAACCCCTCCCCCATACTAATCCCCACCCCCCATCTAAACCCATCACCCACACTAAACCCGTTCCCCACACTAAACCCATCCCCCACACTAAACCCCTTCCCCACTCTAAACCCCTTCCCCACTCTAAACCCGTTCCCCACACTAAACACATCCCCCACACTAAAGCCCCTTCCCTTTCCCCACCAAAACCCCTTGGCTTCCCACTCTAACCCCTTCCCCACTCTAAAACCCCTTCCCCACACTAACCCTCCCCCACCTAAACCCCTCTCCACACTAAACCCCTTCCCCACTCTAACCCCTCCCGCACTAAACCCCTTCCCCACTCTAAACCCCTTTCCCACTCCTAAACCCCTTCCCTCCTAACCACTACACAACCCTTCCCCCACACTAAACCCCCCTTCCCCACAACACCTAACACCTGACCCCTTCCCCACACCCCCTTCCCCCTTTCCCAAAACCCCTTCCCCACACTAAACCACCCCACTAAAACCCCCCCCACACTAAACCCCTTCCCCACCCCACTAAACTAAACCCATCCCCACCTAAACCCCTTCCCACACTAAACCCTTCCCCCAACTAAACCCCTTCCCCACACTACACCCTTCCCCACCTAAACCCATCCCCCAACTAATCCTTCCCCCACACTAAACCCCCCCACTCTAACCTCCCTTTCCCCTCTAAACCCCTTCCCACTCTAACCCCTTCCCCACACTAAACCCTTCCCCACTCTACCCCAATTCCCCAATAAACCCCTTCCCCACCACTAAACCATCCCCCACACTAAACCCCTTCCCCACTCTAAACCCCTTTCCCAAAACCCCTTCCCTACAAAAACTTCCCCCACCTAACTCACCACACTAAACCCTTCCCCACCTAAAAACTTCCCCCACCTAAACCCTTCCCATCTAAACACTAAACCCCTTCCCCACTAACCCGCTCCCCACACTACCCACCCCCACAAACCCTTCCTTCCCCACTCTAAACCCCTTCCCCACACTAAACCTTCCAACTAATCCTTCCCCACACTAAACCCCTTCCCCACTCTAAACCCTTTCCCCCTTTCCCACTCTAAACCCCTCCCCACACTAAACCCCCCCACACTAACCCTCCCCACACTAAACAACTAACAATTACACTAAACCCCTCCCCACTCTAAACCCCTTCCCCCACTAAACCCTTCCCCACTAAACCCATCCCCCACACTAAATCCTTCCCCCACACTAACCCTTCCCCACTCTAAACAAATTTCCCACTCTAATAAAACCCCTTTCCCACTCTAAACCCCTTCCCCCCACACTAAACCCTTTCCCCACACTAATCCTTCCCCACACTAACCCTTCCCCACCTAAACCCCTTTCCCCCACTCTAAACCCCTTTCCACTCTAAACCCTTCCCCACACTAACCCTTTCCCCACACTAAATCCTTCCCCCACACTAAACCCCTTCCCCACTCTAACCCCTCCCCACACTAACCCCTTCCCCACACTAACCCCTTCCCCACAGACTAAACCCATCCCCCACACTAAACCCCCTTCCCCACACTAAACCCCTTCCCCACTCTAAACCCCTTCTTAAACCCCCCCCACTAAACCCCTTCCTACACTAAACCCCTTCCCCACACTAAACCCCTTCCCGCACTCTAAACCCCTTCCCCCACTCTAAACCCCTCCCCACACTAAACCCCTTCCCACACTAACCCTTCCTTCCCCACTCTAAACCCTTCCCCACACTAACCCCTTCCCCCCACACTAAACCCCTTCCTACACTAAACCCCTTCCCCACTCTAAACCCCTTCCCCACACTAAACAAACACAATCCCCCACACTAACCCATTCCCCACACTAAACCCCTTCCCCACTCTAAACCCCTTCCCCACACTAAACACATCCCCCACACTAAACCCCTTCCCCACACTAAACCCCTTCCCCACACTAAACCCATCCCCCACACTAAATCCTTCCCCCACTCCTGGGGTACAGGTTCATAGATCCTTGAAAGTGGAGTCACAGGTGGACAGAGTGGTGAAGAAGGATTCGACATGCTTGGTTTTATTGGTCAGAACATTGAATACAGGAGTTGGGATGTCTTGTTGAAGTTGTACAAGACATTGGTAAGGCCACACTTGGAATACTGTGTGGAATTCTGGTCACCCTGTTATAGAAAGGATATTATTAAATTAGAAAGAGTGCAGAAAAGATTTACTAGGATGTTACCGGGACTTGATGGATTGAGTTATAAGGAGAGGCTGGATAGACTGGGACTTTTTTCTCTGGAGAGTAGGGGACTAAGGGGTGATCTTATAGAGGTCTATAAAATAATGAGGGGCACACATCAGTGAGATAGTCAATATCTTTTCCCAAAGGGGAGTCTAAAACAAGAAGACCTAGGTTTAAAGTGAGGGGGGAGAGATACAAACGGGTTCAGAGGGGCAATTTTTTCATACAGAGAATGGTGAGTGTCTGGAACAAGCTGTCAGAGGTAGTAGTAGAGACAGGTACAATTTTATCTTTTAAAAAGCATTTAGATAGTCATATGGGTACAATGAGTATAGAGGAATATGGGTCAAACGCAGGCAACTTTGATTAGCTTAGGGGTTAAAAAAAAAGGACAGCATAGACAAGTTGGGCAGAAGGGCCTGTTTCCATGCTGTAAATCTCTATTACTCTCTAAACCACTCCTCCACTCTAAAACCTTCCTCCACTCTAAAACCTTCCCCCACTCTAAAACCTTCCTCCACTCTAAAACCTTCCTCCACTCTAAAACCTTCCCCCACTCTAAACCCCTCCCCACTGTAAACACCTTTCCACATTACGTACAACATAGAACACTACAGCACAAACAGGCCCTTCGGCCCACAAGTTGTGCCAATCATATCTATACCTACCAGGCCATAGAACTATCTGTAACTCCCAATCCCATTAAATCCCATATACTCATCCAGAAGTCTCTTAAAAGACCCCAGCGAGTTCACCTCTACCACCACTGATGGCAACCGATTCCATTCACTCACCACCCTCTGAGTGAAAAACCTACCCCTGACATCTCCTTTGTATTTGCTTTCCTGCACCTTAAATCTGTGTCCTCTCGTATTGACCATTTCCGCTCAGGGAAATAGTCTCTGAGAGTCCACCCTATCTATTCCTCTCAACATTTTATAAACCTCTATCAGGTCGCCTCTCAACCTATGTCTCTTCAGTGAGAAGAGTCCCAGCTCCCTCAACCTATCTTCATAAGGCCTGCCTCCCAATCCAGGCAGCATCCTTGTAAATCTCCTCTGCACTCTCTCAATAGCCTCTACATCCTTCCTATAGTGAGGCGACCAGAACTGTGCACAATACTCCAAGTGAGGTCTGACAAGGGTCTTATAAAGTTGCACAGCTGTTCACAATCCACACAAATGTCTTGTATGTAGGAAATAAATTTGCTGATGACACAAAATTGGCTGGAATGTGAGTTGTGAGGAGGATAGAAGGAGGCCCCAAGGGGATTTGGATAGACTAAATGTGTGGGTAAGAACATGAAGGGTCCTTATTCCTGAGTCACTAAAAGCTAGTGTGCTAGTGCAGCAAGAATTCAAAAGGCAAACGGTAAGTTGACCTGCATCATGAGGAGATTTGAGTACACGAATAAAGATTCTTTGCTGCAGTTGGAAAGAACCTTGGTGAGAGCTCACACAGAACATTGTGTACAGTTTTGATCTCCTTATCGAAGGAAGAATGTAACTGCTTTATGACAGTACAACAGAGGCTCAACACACTGAGCCCTGACTGGAGAGATTGGTCCATAAAGAGTGTTACAATCCTAGCTGATGTTAACACTGGGCATATCATGATTGGTGCAACTTGTGGGCCGAAGGGCCTGGTTGTATTGTATTGTTCTATGTTCTATGTTCTATATCAGATCAGAGTGATTGAATCTGGCTAGATAGAGCCTAACTTTTATTTTTTATTTAGACACATGAATAACCAAAGTTACAGTCCATGTAAATCAACAGGGAAAATGTGGTTAGACACAGCACGCTCTGAAACCAAGTCATCCAAAACAACTTTTGCAGATTTCTCACCAAATCCCCCCAGATGTTTTACACTGTGATGTGAAGCAACTGGTCTGACTGAAACCAGTTGAATCTTCCACACTCCATAATCAAAGGTCACACTTAGGAATCTTTTCCCAAGCAACATTATCTCTTGGATACCTACCCCAAGGAGCTGCCTCCAGGATTTCAGTGACTCCTTAAAGTATTCCTATGTCTTGGATTGCCACATGCAATCAAACTTGCACACAAACTCTAAGTTATCCAGCCATGCCAACAGAACATGACTGTTTTACAGACTGTATGTCTCGCCAAACATAACTGCTGATACCTGGCCTCTTGCTATTGGACATTCCAGGTTTGGACCGTGCAGTCCTGTCATTAACTGGGACCCTCTCTCTGCTCCTTACTTAATTTTCAATGACTTCTGTAGATTCATAATATTAACAGATATAAAATAGCACGGGGGTGTGAGGGGAATGGTGTTAATGTCGGTGACTAGACCTGATCTAAATGATTGGCCGAGCATCCCAACAGGCTGATGGTCAACTCATCTTCCTTTGTTCCCATGTCCACCGCCACT
>JAGIQG010000013.1:1391438-1434792 GCA_024679065.1 Sphyrna mokarran | reverse complement strand
ACCAGAACTGCACACAATACTCCAAGTGCGGCCGCACTAGAGTTTTGTACAGTTGCAACATGATGCTGCGGCTCCTAAATCAAATCCCCCTACCAATAAAAGCTAAGACTCCATATGCCTTCTTAACAACTTTATCCACTTGACTGCCTACTTTCAGGGATCTATTGACACATACACCAAGATCCTTCTGTTCCGCAACACTATTAAGAGCCCTACCATTAGCCCTATACTCTACACATTTATTGTTCCTGCCAAAGTGCATTACCTCACACTTTTCCACATTAAACTCCATTTGCCACCTCTCGGCCCAGCTCTGCAACTTGTCCAAGTCACTCTGTTAACTATAACACCCCTCTTCACTATCTACCACTCCACCGACTTTAGTGTCATCTGCAATTTACTGATCCATCCCTCAATATCCTCATCCAGATCATTTATAAAAATTACAAACAGCAGGGGCCCCAAAACAGACCCTAGGCACACCACTTGTCACCGAACTCCACGATGAATATCTCCCATCAACCACCACCCTATGTTTTCTATCTGAAAGCCAATTCCTAATCCAATTAGCTAAATCACCATCTTTCCACCATCTGCATTTTCTGTAGAGTCTTCCATGGGCCACCTTATCAAACGCCTTACTAAAGTCCATATATACTACATCAACCGCCTTACCCCCATCCACCTCTCTGGTCACTTTCTCAAAACTCAATGAGGTTTTAGTAAGGCATGACCTACCCTTCACGAAACCATGCTGACTATCCCCAATCAATTCATTTCTCTCTAAATAACTATAAATCCTATCCCTAATAATTCTCTCCAATACCTTGCCCACAACAGAAGTAAGACTCACTGGCCTATAATTCCCTGGAAGGTCTCTCTTCCCCTTCTTAAACAATGGGACCACATTCGCTATCCTCCAGTCCTCCGGAACCACACCCGTAACCAACGAGGACCTGAAGATCAGAGCCAGAGGCTCTGCAATCTCCTCTCTTGCCTCCCAGAGAATCCTAGGGTAAATCCCGTCCGGCCCAGGGGACTTATCCAACTTCAAACCCTCGAGAATTTCTAACACATCCTCCCTATCTACTACAATACTTCCCAATTTGCAACCCTGTACCTCAGTGTCCTCCATAGCTACATTTCCAGCACTCTGCGTGAATACCGAAGAGAAATATTTATTCAGTGCCTCACCAATCTCTTCAGGCTCCACGCACAACTTCCCACTGCTGTCTATGACTGGCCCTAATCTTGCCCTAACCAATCTTCTATTCTTAACATATCGAAAGAAAGCTTTAGGATTCTCCTTAATCCTATCAGCCAACATCTTCTCGTGTCCCCTCTTAGCTCTCCTCAATTCACTTTTTACCTCCTTCCTGGCTAATCTATAGCTATCCATTGCACTATCTGAGCCTTCAAGCCTCATCCTGACATAAGCCTCCTTTTTCTTCTTAACCAGCAAATCAACTTTTTTCGTACACCAAGGCTCTCTTACTCGTCCATTTCCTCCCTGCCTGACAGGGACATACTTATCAAGGACTCTCAGCAGCTGCTCCTTGAATAAGCACCACATTCCAGATGTTCCCAGTCCCTGTAGTTCCCTAGTCCAATCTATGCACCCTAATTCTCTCCTGATGGCCTCATAATTACCCTTCCCCCAGCTATAACTACTGCCCCCAGCTTCATGCCTATCCCTGTCCATCACTAAGGTGAACGTAACCGAATTGTGGTCACTATCACCAAAATGTTCACTAACTTCCAAGCCTAACACCTGGTCTGGCTCATTGCCCAGCACCAAATCCAATGTAGCCTCACCTCTAGTTGGCCTATCTACATACTGAGTCAAAAAACCTTCCTGCACACTCTGTACGAAAACTGACCCCTCTAACGAGCTAGAGCTATAGCTATTCCAATCAATATTAGCAAAGTTAAAGTCCCCCATCACAATTACCCTACTACTTTCACTCCTAATCAGAATTGACTTCGCAATCCTTTCCTCACCTCTCTAGAACTATTAGGAGGTCTGTAAAAGACTCCCAACAGGGTGACCTCTCCTCTCCTGTTTCTAATCTCAGCCCATAGTTTCATAGATTAGTCAGTTTCTAATTCAGCCCAGTGTATGCCCCTCGTTAGACAACAAGGTGACCAAAGTACCTGTAGGATAAAAACAAGTACATCAATATCATCATCTATTTACACACTTCCCAGGGACTCCCAAGGCTCATGATCCCTATTTAAATCAGTTTTCTATACCCCTCCATTCCCATTCTGTTCATGTGCCCATCTAAGTATTTCTTAAATAACTCCAGAGTACCTGCCTCCACCACTTTACTTGGCAGCGCATTCCATACCCCCCCCCACCCTCTGTGTGAAAAAACTCCCTCTAGCATCCAAATTATACCTTACGCCCCTCACCCTAAGCCCGTGACCCCTCATGCTATTTGAGTTCATCCTAGGAAAAAGCTTAACCCTGTTTACTCTATCTATACCCCACATAATCTTATACACCTCTATTAGATCTCCTCTAAGTCTACGTCTGCCTAACCTTTCCTCGTAACTCACACCTTCCATACCAGGCAGCATCCTGGTAAACCTCCTCTGCATTCTCTCCAGAATCTCCACATCCTTCTGGTAGTAAGGCGACCAGAACTGGCTGCAGTATTCCAAATGAGGTCTAACGAATGTTTTATACGATTAAAGGCCAGCTCTTGTACTCTATACCCCTTCCTATAAAGGCTAGCATACTATATGCTTTCTTTACAACCTTCTCCACTTGCTCTGCCACCTTCAGAGACTTGTACACCTGCACCCCCAGGTCCCTCTGCGTTTCTATACTCTTAATAGGTCTACCCTTTATCATATACCTCCCCCCTACATTCTTTCTCCCGAAATTCATCACCTCACATTTATCAGGATTGAATTCCATCTGCCATCTGTCTGCCCAAGCTACCAGCCTATGTTTCCTGCTGCATCGCCTGACAATGCTCCTCACTATCCGCAAGTCCAGCCATCTTTGTATCGTCTGCAAACTTGCTGATCACTCCACTTACTCCCTCTTCCAAGTCATTTATATATATTACAAATAGAAGAGGTCCCAGTACCGAGCCCTGCAGCACACTACTAGTGACTGACCTCCAGCTAGAAAAACACCCTTCCACTATTACTCTCTGTCTCCTATTACCAAGCCAGTTACTTATCCATCTAGCTACCTGTCCTTGTATCCTATGAGCCTTGAACTTTTCAACTAACTTCCCATGAGGGACTTTGTCAAACGTCTTACTAAAATCCATAGAGACGACATCAACGGCTCGCCCTTCGTCCACCATTTTCGTCACCTCCTCAAAAAACATACAACCTCACAAACACACACACACCAATAGACAGACCCACACACACATATACACACACACACAGACCCTTACAGACTCTCACACACCCATACACACATTCACATGCACACCCACAAAAACACACACATTCTCTCACACACATCCAGACCCACACATATACCCACATGCAAACACATGCACCCACACACTCTCACATACACCCACACACACACACACACAGAAACACATCTAGCCACTACATACATACACACCCACACACCCACACACCCAGACACAAGCACACATAAAAGTTTTGAACTGGGGGAAGATAGATTTTGCAGGAATAAGAAAGGATTTGACTGAGGTGGATTGTAGCACAGGTAGAGGATAAATCAGTGGAAAACCCAGTGGGGGAACAAAAAAAACAAGATCCTAAATGTAAAAAATAGGAGTGGTTCCGAATCCAGACCTCCTGGTTGTTTAGAAGAAATCTGCAACACCAGTTTTAAATCCAACCGATTTATTTGATAGTAAACTCGCAAGCTTTCCGCTTTATAGCCTTCGTCAGGTGAATGAGGTGTTCTGGTCTCCAACAGCACACATATCAGCACAGACTGTTTACAGATTGCTGATTAGAATGTGAATCCTTACACCTAACCTGCTATTCAAGTCTTAAAGTGGCTAACAATGTGAGTGGAAGAGCACTGAGCACAGGTTAGAGAGATGTGTATTGTCTCCAAACAGCACAGTAAGTGAGTGGTTATGAGCATTCGGCCTCTGACCTTCGGGTGAACGTTCTTCAAGGGGGCCTTCACGACACATAACAGCGCAGAGTCGCTGAGCAGGGACTGATACCCAAGTTTCACACACTTGAGGATGATCTTAACAGGGATCTTGGCTTCATGTCACACTATCTGTAACTCCCATGACTTGCCTGGGTTAGCAAAAAACCTCACTTACCGTGCTGTCTGGAGAGAATACACATCTCTCTAACCTCAGTGCTCAGGGCTCCTTCCACTCACATTGTTAGCCATTTTAAGACTTGAATAGCAGGTTAGGTGTAAGGATTTGCATTCTAATCAGTAATCTGTAAACTGTCTGTGCTGTTATACGTGTGCTATTGGAGACCAGAACACCTCATTCACCTGACGAAGGCTATAAAGCCAAAAGATTGTGAGTTTACTATCAAATAAATCGGTTGGATTTAAAACTGGTGTTGCAGATTTCTTACCACGAGGATTGTGCCAGAGGACTGGAGAGTGGCAAATGTTGTTCCTCTTTTCAAGAAAGGAAATAGGAATGACCCTGGAAATTATAGGCTGGTCAGTCTTACTTCGATAGTTGGTAAGTTAATAGAAAAGATCCCGAGAGATAGGATTTATGACCATTTGTAAAGATTCAGTTTAATCCAGGATAGTCAGCACAGTTTTGTAAAGAGTAAGTCCTGCCTCACAAATTTGATTGAATTTTTTGAGGAGGTAACGAAGTGTGTGGACAAAGGTAGAGCAGTTGATGTCGTATACATGGATTTTAGTAAGGAGTTTGATAAGGTTCCCCATGGTAGGCTCATGAAGAAGATAAGGAGGTGTGGGATAGAAGGAAATTTGGCTGATTTGAAAGTAACTGGCTGTATCACAGAAGTCATGATGTAACAGAAGACAGAGGGTGGTGATGGTGGGAAAATTCTCAGACTGGAGGCCAATTACCAGTGGTGTACCACAGGGGTCGGTGCTGGGTCCCCTGCTATTTGTGATTTTTGATCAATAATTTGGAATTACGGGGCTGAAGGGTGGGTTAGTAAATTTACTGATGACACCAAGATTGGTGGAGTAGTGGATGAGGTGGAGGGCTCTTGGCAGATGGAGTTTAACCCTCGTAGGACAAACTTGAATGCGTATTAGAGGGTCAACGGCAGGATTCTGAGGAATGTGGAGGAACACAGAGATCTTGGGATTCATATCCACAGATCACTGAAGGTTGCTGCTCAGGTGGATAGAGCTGTGAAGAAGGGTTATAGTGTGTTAGTGTTTATTATCAGATGGTTTGAGTTTAAGAGCCGTGGGGTTGTGCTATAACTGTACAGGACGTTGGTGAGACCACATTTGGAATATTGTGTTCAGTTCTGATCACCTCTCTATAAGAAGGATGTGGAAGTATTGGAGAGAGTGCAGAGGAGATTTACGAGGATGCTGCCTGGTTTGGAGGGTAGGCCTTATGTGGAAAGGTTGAGAGAGGGTTTTTCTCTTTGGAGCGGAGGAAGATGAGAGGTGACTTAATAGAGGTTTATAAGATAACAAGGGGGGGATAGATAGAGTGGACGTGCAGAGACTATTTCCTCGGGTGGATGTAGCTGTTACTAGGGGGGCATAACTATAAGGTTCATGGTGGGAGATATAGGAGGGATGTCCGAGGTAGATTCTTCACTCAGAGAGTGATTGGGGTGTGGAATGCACTGCCTGCTGTGATAGTGGAGCCAGACACTTTAGGAACTTTCAAGTAGTTATTGGATAGGCACATGGAGCACTCCAGAATGATAGGGAATGGGATAGCTTAATCTTGGGTTTGGACATAGCTCGGCACAACATTGAGGGCTGAAAGGCCTGTACTGTGCTGTAATGTTCTATGTTCTGTGTCCTATCCAATGTGGCCTCACCAGTGTTTTATACAATTCCAACATTATATCCTTACTTTTATATTCTATACTTGTGCCAATGAAGGAGAGCGTTCCAAATGCCTTCTTTACAATCTTGTTCACTTGAATTGTGCCTTTCAGGACCTGTGCATCTGTGCACCTAGATCTTACATTTCATCTGTGCACCTAGATCTTACATTTCATCTGTGCACCTAGATCTTACATTTCATCTGTGCACCTAGATCTTACATTTCATCTGTTCACCTAGATCTTACATTTCATCTGTGCACCTAGATCTTACATTTCATCCACCCTTCTTTGCATATTCCCATTTATTGTGTATTTTCTTTAACTGTTTGACCTCCCTAAATGCACCTTACATTTCTCTGTGTTAAAATCCATCTGCCATTATACCACCTCTCCACAAACCCACCTATAGGAGAGTCACAAAGTACTGCAGATAGCCTAGATGAATATCAGAAGACCAGAAGACATAGGAGCAGAATGAAGCCACTCGGCCCATTGAGTCTATTCTGCCATTCAATCATGGCTGATATTTTTCTCAACCCCATTCTCGTGCTTTTTCCCCATAATCCCTGATCTCCTTATTAATTAAGAACCTATCTATCTCTGTCTTATTGACACTTAATGGCTCGGCCTCCACAGCCTTCTGCAGCAATGAGTTCCACAGATTCATCAACCTCTCGCTGAAGAAGTTCCTCCTCATCTCTTTTAAAGAATCGTCTCTTTAGCCTGAGATTGTGCTCTCTGATTCTAGTTTTTTCAACTAATGGAAACATCCTCTCCAAGTCCACTCTATCCAGGGCCTCGCAGTATCCTGTAAGTTTCAATAAGATCCCCCCCATCCTTCTAAACTCCAACGAGTACAGATCCAGAGTCCTCAACCCTTCCTCATACAACAAGCTCTTCATTCCAGGAATCATTCCTGTGAACCTCCTCTGGGCCCTTTCCAAGGCCGGCACATCCTTCCTTAGATACGGGGCCCAAAAATGCTCACAATTCTCCAAATGGGGTCTGACCAGAGTCTTGTACAGCCTCAGAAGTCCATCCCCATTCTTGTATTCTAGCCCTCTCAACATGAATGCTAACATTGCATTTGTCTTTCTAACTGCCGACTGAACCTTTACGTTAATCTTAAGAGAATCTTGAACAATGACTCCCAATTCCCTTTGTGTTTCTGTTTTCTAAGCATTTCCCCAATTAGAAAATAGTCTATGCCTCCATTCCTCCTTCCAAAGTGCACAACCTCAAACATTTCCACATTCCATTTGACACTTCTTTGCCCACTCTCCCAACCTGTCCAAATCCTTCTGTGGCTCCTCTGCTTCCTCAATATCCCTGTCCCTTTACATATCTTTATATTATCTGCAAATTTAGCAATAGTACCTTCACTTCCTTCCTCCGAATCGTTAATGTATATTGTGAAAAGTTGTGACCCCTGAGGCACACCATTAATCACCGGCTGTCATCCTGGAAAAGACCTCTTTATCTCCTCTCTCTGCCTTCTGACAATGATAGATTCAATCTGAGCGACAGGAGGTTTGAGGGGGATGTGAGGAAAAACACTTTATATCCCGAGGGTGGTGAGGGTCTGGAATGCACTGCCTGGGAGGGTGGTGTAGGCGGGTTGCCTCACATCCTTTAAAAAGAACCTGGATGAGCACTTGGCACATCAGAACATTCAGAGCTCTGGGCCAAGTGCTGGACGGAGCTCTGATGTTTCTAACGTGTCGATGCAGACTTGATGGGCTGAGGGCATTTTCTACACCAAATGGTTCTATGTTTAATCCCAGTCTGGGGTAGATCCAGATAGATCTCAGCCTGGAGTAGATCTCAGCCTGGAGTAGATCTCAGCCTGGAATAGATCTAGCTTGTAGTAGATCCCAGTCTGGAGTAGATCCCAGTCTGGAGTAGATCTCAGCCTGGAGTAGATCCAGCCTGGAGTAGATCCCAGCCTGGGATAGATCCCAGTCTGGGGTAGATCCAGTCCCAGGTAGATCCCAGTCCTGGGTAGATCCAGTCCTGGGTAGATCCCAGTCCAGGGTAGATCCCAGTGTGGGGTAGATCCCAGTCCAGGGTAGATCCCAGTCTGGGGTAGATCCAGTCTGGGGTAGATCCCAGCTTGTATGCAGTGATTGGTTAATTGTGAGCTGAGACTCGGTTCCTCTCTATGCAGCTTTTCCCTCAGATTGAGGAAATGATGCTCCAGCCGCTTCGGGATTCCCGGGAGCGATACGAGGAGTTAAAACAAATTGATGATGCAACCATTGAGGTAAAACTCATCTGTCCCCTTCCCCCCTCACTCCCCCCTCTCCATGACATCCTCCCTTTCCTGCTCATTCCCTCGCAATCCCTCCATCTCCCCCTCTCCCTCTCCCCATCACTATTTATTCCTGTGTCTCACTATCTGCCTTCTTCTCTTCAATTTGCCAATTTGTGTTTTCCTGTTGAACATTCTGCTGCTGATCCGGTGATTTCACATTGGCTGCTGGTCAGTCTGCCAATGGTAGCTCCCTCAGACCAGCTCAAGTAACATTCACAGCCATGAATTCCAGCTTCAGGGACGTGGAATATTAGAAAATCAAAATGAAAGGGGAAGGTAGGAGTACAGGTTAACGATGAGGTGGATTGTTACCAGAAAATAAAACAAGGAGCAGAATGTCTGAATGCCATTGTTCAACAAGGAATTATACATGATTAGAGAAAATTGATGATAGAACAAACTTAAAGACTTTATGTCTGAATGCACAAAGCATTCAGGACAAAATTAATGAATTACCAGGATGTTGCCTGGTATGGAGGGCAGGTCCTATGAAGAGAGGTTGAAGGATTTGAGGTTGTTTTCGTTAGAAAGGAGGCGGCTAAGAGGGGATCTTATTGAAGCATATAAGATGATTAGAGGTTTAGATAGGGTGGACAGTGATAGCCTTTTTCCTAGGATGGAGAAAGCTAGCACGAGGGGACACAGCTTTAAATTAAGGGGTATGAGTTATAGGACGGATATCAGAGGTAGGTTCTTTACTCAAAGAGTGATTAGGGAGTGGAATGCCCTGCCTGCAGCTGTTGTAGATGCGCCAAGTTTGGTGGCGTTTAAGAGGTTAATTGATAAGTATATGGAAGAGAAGGGAATGGTTTAGTTTGGAGGGGCATTGCTTTTTATTTTGGTCGGCACAACATCGAGGGCCGAAGGGCCTGTTCTGTGCTGTATTGTTCTATGTTCTATGTTCTAATTAATTGCATAAACAAAGGATTATGATCTGGTGACAGTTACTGATGTGGAGATGCTGACGTTGGACTGGGGCCAAAACAATAAGAAGTCTCACGACACCAGGTTAACGTCCAAATGGAGATTGAAGAACAGATATGTAGGCAGATTTTGGCAAGGTGTAAAAATACCAGGGTTGTTATGGTGGGAGATTTTAACTTCTCCTATATTGAGTGGGACTCACTTAGTGTTAGGAGCGTAGAGGAGGCAAAGTTTGTAAGGGGGATCCAGGAGGGCTTCCTGAAACAGTATGTAGATAATCCAATCAAGGTTGGGGCCGTACTGGATCCGGTATTGGGGAATGAGCCTGGCCGGGTGATCGATGTTTCAGTAGGGGAGCAGTTCGGGAACAGTGACCACAATTCAGTAAGCTTTAAGGTACTGATGGATAAAAATAAATATAGTCCTCAAGTTAAGGTGCTAAGCGGGGGAAAGGCTAATTACAACAATATTAGGCAGGAACTGAAGAATGTAGATTAGGGGCAGATGTCTGAGAACAAATCAACATCTGGCATGTGGGAGGCTTTCAAGTGTACGTTGATAAGGATTCAGGACCGGCACATTCCTGTAAGGATGAAGGATAAGTATGGTGAGTTTTGGGAACCTTGGATAATGAGAGATATTTTGAGCCTAGTCAAAGAGAAAAAGGAAACATTTGTCAAAGCTAGGAGGCTGGGAACACACAAAACAAGAGTGAAACACAAGGGAAGTAGAAAGAAACTTAAACAAAGAATAAGGAGGGCTAAAAGGGGTCACAAAAAAGCAGCCAGCAGGAGTAAGGAAAACTCCAAGGCTTTTTATACATATATAAAGAGCAAGAGGGTAGTCAGGGAGAGGGTTGGCCCACTCAAGGACAGGGGAGGGAATCTATGCATGGAGCTAGAGGAAGTGGGTAAGGTATTAAATGAGTACTTTGTGTCAGTATTCACCAAAGGGAAGGACTTGGTGGATGAGGAGTCTGGGAAAGGGTGTGTAGATAGTTTGAGTTATGTTGAGATCAAAAAGGAGGAGGTATTGGGGTTCTTGAGAAACCTTAAGATAGACAAGTTCCCAGGGCCTGATACTGAATACTGAGAGAGGCAAGGGAGGAAATTGCTGGGGCCTTGAGAGAAATCTTTGTATCCTCACTGGCTATAAGGGAGATCTGGCAACACTAATTTTAAATCCAACCAATTTATTTGAAGTAAATCTGCGAGCTTTTGGCGTTTGTGCCTTCGTCCGAAGGCCTAGCAGATTTACTATCAAATAAATCGGTTGGATTTAAAATTGATGTTACCAGACCTCTTACTGAGTTTACCCCAGTCCAACACTGGCATCTCTAAATTATAAGGAAGGTCCCAGAGGATTGGAGAATAGCCAATGTTGTTCCTTTGTTTAGGAAGGATGGCAAGAATAATCCAGATAATTACAGGCCGGTGAGCCTTACATCAGTGATAGGGAAATTATTGGAGACGATTCTTTAAGACAGGATTTATTCCCACTTGGAAATAAGTGGACGTATTAGTGAGAGGCAAGATGGTTTTGTGAAGGGGAGGTCGTGTCTCACAAACTTGATTTTTTTGAGCAAGTGGCAAAGATGATCGATGAGGGTAGGACAGTGGATGTTGTCTACATGGTCTTCAATAAGGCCTTTGACAAGGTCCCTCACGGCAGACTGGTGCAGAAGGTGAAGGTGCATGGGTTCAGAGATGAGCTGGCAAGGTGGATACAGAACTGACTCAGTCAAAGAAGACAGAGGGTAACAGGGGAAGGATGGGTTTCTGAATGGAGGGCTGTGACAGGTGATGTTCCTCAGGGATCAGTGCTGGGACCTTTGCTGTTTATAATACATATAAATGATTTGGAGGAAAATGTAACTGGATTTATTAGTAAGTTTGTGGAAGACACAAAGGTTGGTGGATTTGTGGATAGTGATGAGGACCATCAGAGGATACAGCAGGATATAGATCAGTTGGAGATTTGGGCAGAGAGATGGCAGATGGAGTTTAATCTGGACAAATGTGAGATAATGCATTTTGGAAAGTCTAATACAGATAGGAAATATATAGTAAATGCAGAACTCTTAATATTGATTGGCAGAGGGATCTGGGTATACAGATAGACAGGTCACTGAAAGTGGCAATGCAGAGGGAGAAGGTAGTCAAGAAGGCATACAGCATGCTTGCCTTCATTGACCAGGGCATTGAGTTTAAAAATTCGTGTTGCAACTTTGTAGAACCTTAAGTAGGCTGCATTTAGAATATAGTGTTCAATTCTTGTCGCCACACCATCAGAAGGATGTGGAGGCTTTGGAGAAGGTACAGAAAAGATTTACCAGGATGTTACCCTGGTATGGAGGGCATTAGCTACAAGGAGAGGTTGGAGAAACTTGTTTGTTCTCGCTGGAGTAATAGAGGTTGAGGGGAGACCTGACTGAAGTCTACAAGATTATGAGAGGCATGGACAGAATGGATAGTCAGAAGCTTTCTCACAGAGTGCAAGAGTCAATTACTCGGGGGCACATGTTTAAGGTGCGAGGGGCAAGGTTTAAAGGAGATGGACAAAGCAAATTTTATACTCAGAGAGTGGTGGATGCCTGGAACTCACTGCCGGGAGGTAGTGGAAGTGGATATGATAATGATTTTTAAGGAGTATCTTGACAAATACACGAATAGGATAGGAACATTGGCAAATGTTGTTCCTGTTCTCAAGAAAGGAATTAGGAATGACCCTGGTAATTATAGGCTAGTTAATCTTACTTCAGTGGTCGGTAAGTTAACGGAAAAGGTCCTGAGAGACAGGATTTATGACCATTTGGAAAGATTCAGTTTAATCCGGGATAGTCAGCACGGTTTCGTGAGGGGTAAGTCCTGCTTCACAAATTTGATTGAATTCTTTGAGGAGGTAACTAAGTGTGTAGATGAAGGTAAAGCAGTTGATGTCGTATACATGGATTTTAGTAAGGAGTTTGATAAGGTTCCCCATGAAGATAAGGAGGTGTGGGATAGAAGGAAATTTGGCCGATTGGATAAGTAACTGGCTGTCTCATAGAAGGCAGAGGGTGGTGATGGAGGGAAAGTTTTCAGACTGGAGGCCAGTTATCAGCGATGTACCACAGGGGTCAGTGATGGGTCCTCTGCTATTTGTGATTTTTATCAGTGACTTGGAAGAGGTGGCTGAAGGGTGGGTTAGTAAATTTGCTGATGACACCAAGATTGGTGGAGTAGTGGATGAAATGGAGGGCTCTTGCAAGCTGCAAAATGACATTGATAGGATGCAGAGCTGGGGTGAAAAGTGGCAGATGGAGTTTAACCCTGATAAGTGTGAGGTGATTCATTTTGGTAGGACAAACTTGAATGCGGATTACAGGATCAACAGCAGGGTTCTGAGGAATGTGGAAGAACAGAAAGATCTTGGGGTTCATATCCACAGATCTCTGAAAGTTGCCACTCAAGTGGATAGAGCCGTGAAGAAGGCTTATAGTGTGTTAGCGTTTATTAACAGGGGGTTGAGTTTAAGAGCCGTGGGGTTATGCTGTAACTGTACAGGACGTTGTGAGATCACATTTGGAATATTGTGTTCAGTTCTGGTCACCTCACTATAAGAAGGATGTGGAAACATTGGAGAGAGTGCAGAGGAGATTTACCAGGATGCTGCCTGGTTTGGACAGTAGGTCTTATGAGGAAAGGTTGAGGGAGCTGGGACTTTTCTCTTTGGAGCGGAGGAGGATGAGAGGCAGCTTAAAAGAAGTTTATAAGATGATGAGAGGGATAGATAGAATGGACATGCAGAGACTATTTCCTCTGGTGGATGTAGCTGTTACCAGGGGGTATAACTATAAGGTTCATGGTGGGAGATATAGGAGGGATGTCCGAGGTAGATTCTTCACTCAGAGAGTGGTTGAGGTGTGGAATGCACTGCCTGCTGTGATAGTGGAGTTGGAGACTTTAGGAACTTTCAAGTAGTTATTGGATAGGCACATGGAACACTCCAGAATGATAGGGAATGGGATAGCTTGATCTTGGGATTAGACATAGCTCAGCACAACTTTGAGGGCCGAAGGGCCTGTACTGTTCTATGTTCTGTGTTCTAACACAGGGATATGGTCCCCAGAAGGGTAGAGGTTTTAGTTCAGTCAGGCTGCGTGGTCAGCGCAGGCTTGGGGTGGCTGAAGGGCCTGTTCCTGTGCTGTAATTTTCTTTGTATCTTGCTCTTTATAAAAACAAAAGCTAAGATGGACCACATTGCAAAGGCCAGTGGCAGGCTGGAAGACTGGGAAACTTAAAGATCAATGAAGTATTACTAAAAGAGTAATAAATAGAGGAAAGATAAATGATGAAAGAGAGCTCGCAGAAAATTGAAAAAAGGATTACAAACATCTCTATAAGTATAGAAAAGGGAAGGGAGTAGCTAAAGTAAATGTTGGATCCTTGGAGGATGAGATCAGAAAGTTAATAGCAGGGACCACAGAAATGATGGAGACAGCAAATCAGTATATTGCCTCCGTTTCACGGAGAAGACACTAGAACCATCCCAATAGTAACGATAATACAGAGAAAATAGAAAGGGAGGAACTTAGAACAATTGTCATCAATAGGGAAATAGTACTTGATAAACTACCGGGGTGGGTAAAGGCAGACAAGTCCCCAAGGACTGGTGGTCTACATCGTAGGATATTAAAGTGGCAGTGGAGATAGTGGATCCATCGCTTATAATATTCCAAGATTCCCTGAGTGTGGGAAAGAATCCAGTGGATAGGAAAATGTTAATATAACACTCTTATTCAAAAAGGGAGATAGAAATTTAAAAATTATAGACCAGTTCGTTCAACATCTGTTATTGGAAAATGGTCAGAATCCATTATTACACAAACAAAATATTAAAGTCAAAATGCATCCATCAAGTCAGATGGTTTTGTGAAGGATAAATCATGTTTGATTAATTCATTCAAATTCTTTGAGATTAATAAGTTAAGTGGATAATGGGGATCCTGTAGATATATACCTGGACTTCCGGGAGGTGGTTGATAAAATGCTGCATAAAAGGTTAATTTCCAAGGTTAGATTACATGGGTTAGGGATAATTTATTAGCTTGGATAGGTGACTGACCTTTGAACAGAGTAAGAAGCCTCACAACACCAGGTTAAAATCCAACAGGTTTATTTGGTAGCACGAGCTTTTGGAGCACTGCTCCTCCATCAGGTGAGGACAAAAGAGCAGTGAGCACTCTGAAAGCTCATGGTTTTTGCCACCAAATAAACCTATTGGACTTTAAACTGGCTTTGTGAGACTTCTTACTGTGTTTACCTCAGTATAACACCAGCGTCTCCACATTCTGACAGAAAACAGAGAGTAAGAATAAATTGGTCTTTCTCAGATTGGCAAGATTTGATTTGATTTATTATTGCCACATGTATATCATGAAAAGTATTGTTTCTTAGGCGCTATATAGACAAAGCATACCATACATACAATACATAGAGAAGGAAAGTTGAGGTACAGAAAGCAGAGCTACAGTCTTAGCTCAAGTATAGAGAAAGGTCAACTTAATGCAAGGTGGGTCCAGTCAAAACTCTGATGGCAGCAGGAATAAACTTTTCTTATCAATTACAAAGAACAAAGAACAAAACAGCACGGGAAACAGACCCTTCAGCCCAACAATCCCATGCCGCCACCCCGATGTTCCTACCTCTACCTGTGATCCCTGTCCATGTTTATAGACATGATGTCAGATTTTTGTACCTTTTTTCCAATGGAAGAAGGTGGAAGAGAAAATGTCTGAGGTATGTGGTGTCCTTAATTATTCTAGCTATTTTGCCAAGGCAGCAGGAAATGTAAACAAAGTCAATGGTTGGGAGGCTGGTTTGCGTGATGGATTGAGCTATATTCACAACCTTTTGTAGTTCCTTGTGAGCTTGGGCAGAGCAGGAGTAATACCAAGCTGTGATACAACCAGAAAGAATGCTTTCTATGATGCATCTGTAAAAGTTGGTGAGAATCGTAGCTGTCATGCCAAATTTCCTTGGTTTTCTGAGAAAGTAGAGGTGTTGGTGAGTTTCTTAACTATAGCACCAGGTTGGAGGGACCAGCACAAGTTGTTGGTGATCTGGATATCTAAAAACTTGAAGCTCTTGATCATTTCCACTTGGAGCCCATTGATGCATGTTCTCCTTGATGTTTCCTGAAGTCAGTAACTATCTGTTTTGTTTTGTTGACATTGAGGGGGAGATTATTGTCATCGCATCAGTTCACCAGATTCTCTATCTCATTCCTGTACTCTGTCTCATCATTGAAAATGGAATTGGAGGGGAATTTGGCCACACAGTCATTGCTGTGTTAGGAGTATAGAAGGGGGCTGAGAACACAGCCTTGTGGGGCACTGGTGTTGAGGATAATTGTGAAGGAGGTGTTGTTGCCTATCCTTACTGATTGAGGTCATGGATTAGGAAGCTCAGGATCCAGCCGCAGAGAGAGGAACCGAGACCCAGCTACAGAGTTTGGAGATGAGTCTCATTGGAATAATGGTGTCGAAGGCTGAGCTGTAGTCTATGAATTGGGAATCTGACATAGGTGTGTCTGTCGTCTAGATGTTTCAGGGTTGAGTGCAGGGCCAGGGAGAACCTGTTGTGATGATAGGTGAACTGTAGTGGATTTAGGTAGTCCAGGAGGCTGGAATTAATTTGTGCTGTGATTAACCTTTTGAAGCACTTCATAATAATGGATGCCAGAGCCACTGTCTGATAGTCATTAAAGCACGCTACTTGGTTTCTCTTAGTTACCAGGATGATGGTCATCTTCTTGAAGCAGATAGGAACCTCAGATTGTTGTAAAGAGAATATCTGTGAATACCCCCCGCCAGCTGATCCGTGCAGGATCTGACTGCATTTCCGGATACCCATCCAGGCCAGTCACTTTCCCTGGACTGACCTTTAAGAAAGTTGCTCTCACATCAGCAATGATAACCTCAGATAGGGTTCATCCAGGGCTTCCATGGTGGAAGACATTCCCTTGCTATCAGATTTCACATTTGCTGAATGTTTTCATTTTTAGATTCACAAATCAAAGCACGAAACATTACCCACCAGCAGCAAAAAGAAATGAGACTGAAAAGGTGAGCATCTGACCTAGAAATCAGAATATCTCCATCAGCCCATCTCTGTGGTTTGACAGGAGGGGTATCACTGGTAAAATCCCACGGGTAATTAACATCAAACCTGCTGTCATCAGCTCACTGTCCAGAGAGACACAGACTGACACAACAGAGAATGGCAGTGTTTATCTGTCTCTGAGGTGCAGGGGTGTGGGTGGGGCGGGGAAACATCTGGGGGGTGTCTGTCTGAGAGAGGAATGTCTTGGTTTGTCTGTCATGGTGGGGGGGAGGGGGAGTATCGGGGGGTAGTTCTCTGTCCCTGGTGGTGGAGTTATCAGTCTCCTGGATGGTGTCTGTATATGTTTGCCTCCTGGGTAATGTCTACCTATCTTGAGGGGATCGTGCGGCTGTCTGTCTCTGGGACTGTCTGTCTCCTGCAGGGTATCTGCCTCTGGGTGTGTCTGTGTCTGGGTGCGTCTGCCTCTGGGTGCGTCTGCGTCTGCGTCTGGGTGAGTCTGCCTCTGGGTGCATCTGTCTGGGTGCGTCTGTGTCTGGGACTGTCTGTTGCTTCATGTTTATATTTTCTGTGGTTCTTTTGTTCCTGGAATAAGTTTGAGATTGTCCCTTATGTTGCCTCTATAGGTGTGGGACATTCTATAAATTCACAGAGAATCACCTTTCTTTGGTTTTTGTAAGGGATGGATTGCTGCATCTTGGATTGGAACATTGTCACTTGCTGCTCTGAAGCAATCACTTCATCCTTGGGAACTGAGGCAAGAGAGCAACCATTTCCCAGCAATGAGGCTTGTGGCTGTGCGAAGGAGTCAAGGCAACATTTCCTGCTGAAGCATCAACTCTGCTGTAGTATTGTTCTGTTTGAGATCAATGTTTTGGACCGATTACATTTGGAACCTTTTCTGGTGATGTTTGATGTGGTGCCATGACTGAGGCTGCAAGTGAGCTCGGAGTGCAGTATGAGACAGTAGCCTTATTTATGACATTGTGGCTTTCCCACAGATCCGGAATGTTTTACTTTTAATCCGATCTATTTTGAGATCGTGTGTTTAACGTTTGTATTTTTAACCTATATTTATATTTCTTTCAAAAATAATCAGTTTCAGGCTGCAGGATCTGTCAGATTTACAAAAGTTACTGGGTCCAGCGTTTGTACTGGAGCATTTAGTGGGCACACGGTCTGTTTCTGAGCATTTACTGGGACTGGGGACCTGTTCTTAGCTCTTTGTTGATGGAGTGAAGCATTTGACTATCAGACAAAAAATGCTGTAAAAATAGACATTTATTTTTTTATAAATTGTTTGGTGTTGAAATTTTTTAAACATTATTTGATATTGAAGTGAAGATTTACTGATTGATCTGCTCAGCTATTTAAATTATTTGATACATTTATCATTTCTATGTGATGTTTAATCGATTACAGGGCTTGTTCTCTTTAATTTATTTTTTATTTCTCCCTTAAACAATACAACAATTTTCAAAGTCCATCCTCCCAGCTGATTGGATTTCAAAAACTTTCAAAATTCAACGACTTATACATTTCTTTTTGGGAGTACACAGATTAAGCTTTGAAACTCCTTTATCTCTGCATTTCTCTCTCATTCTCACTCTCTGTCTCTTTCTGGATCTTTAGCTTTCTCTGTCTCTCTCTATCTCTGCATCTCTGTCTTTCCTTCTCTCTCTGTCTTTATCTCTCTCCTCTCTTTCTTGCTCTCTGTCTCTCTCCATGTTTCTCTCTCTGTCTATCTGCCTCTCTCTCTCTCTCTCTGTTCAACCCCAAAAAATCTGTTTCTCTCTGCCTTTCTCTTTCTCTCTATATCTTTCTTTCTGCCTCTCTCTTTTTCTCTGCCTCTTTCTCTCTCTATGCTCTCTCTCGCTC
The DNA here is from genome assembly GCA_024679065.1 of Sphyrna mokarran. NCBI lineage: Eukaryota > Metazoa > Chordata > Chondrichthyes > Carcharhiniformes > Carcharhinidae > Sphyrna > Sphyrna mokarran. The sequence goes on along the minus strand of JAGIQG010000013.1, from coordinate 1,416,582 downwards.
TCTCTCTGTCTCTCTCTCTCTCTCTCTATGCTCAATAGGTATCATTAACTAATATATTTATACTGAATTTATATATCTAACTGACAGTTAAAACTAATCAGGTTAATTAGATGTTTTATATTTGCTTTCAAAATTTACCTTATTTGTTCTTTTTAAAATATCACTTTAAAGCTTTCCAAAATTTATGCCAGATTTACAATCAAAACATCTGCCACGGTCTCTTTCTCAAACACAAATGATCAGTTTTACCTAAAGGAAAACTGGGTGAAATATTTTAAATAACCATTTATTGGGAAACACAAACAGAAAATGCTGGAAAATCTCAGTGGGTCAGCCAAGCTCTGTGGAGAGAGAATAGAACCAACATTTGGAGTCTGGAAGACCGTTCCTCTACAGAGAATCACACTGAACAGGCACTTTAACCCTGAGCAGGGTTTGAGGTTGCTATATGAATGTGTGTGTGAGATGAGCAGGCCGGACATCAGGTCACCCTGTTATTGCAAACTCACTCAGCCGACAGCAGTTCTAATCCAATTGGCTGCTGATGTACTGAGCTATCTCTGCTGGGACACTGAGTCACTGGGCAATCAGAGGATGGCACATTAATTGGCAGAGAGATGGAGGAGTTGCTGCTCTTATCCAGGGCACTGTGAGAAGATCCCACAGAGACAAAAGGCAGCCATTTTGAGGTGTCTTGTCACCTCCTGGCCTACCATTGGTAGACTAGCATCTGCCTGAGAGATTGGGTGCCATGTCTATCTCCATCCTAATTGGATTAGGAGTTGGCTAGCTGATAGAAGACAGAGGGTGGTGGAGTTCGGTCACAAGTGGTATACCTCAGGGATCTGTTTTGGGACCTCTGCTGTTTGTAATTTTTATAAATGATCTGGATGAGGGTATTGAAGGATGGATTAGTAAATTTGCAGATGACACTAAAGTCGGAGAAGTTGTAGATAGTGAAGAGGGGTGTTATAGTTTGCAGAGAGACTTAGACAAGTTGCAGAGCTGGGCCGAGAGGTGGCAAATGGAGTTTAATGTGGAAAAGTGTGAGGTAATTCACTTTGGCAGGAATAACAGATGTGTAGAGTATAGGGCTAATGGTAGGACTCTTAATAGTGTTGACAAACAGAGGGATCTAGGTGTATATGTGCATAGATCCCTGAAAGTTGGCAATCAAGTCGATAAGGTTGTTAAGAAGGCATATGGAGTCTTAGCTTTTATTGTAGGGGGATTGAATTTCGGAGCCGCAACGTCATGTTGCAACTGTACAAAACTCTAGTGCGGCCGCACTTGGAGTATTGTGTGCAGTTCTGGTCCCCACATTATAAGAAAGATGTGAAGGCATTGGAGAGGGTGCAGAGGAGGTTTACCAGGATGTTGCCTGGTATGGAGGGCAGGTCTTATGAGGAGAGACAGAGGGATTTGAGGTTGTTTTCATTAGAAAGAAGGCGGCTAAGAGGAAACCTTATTGAAGTGTATATGATGATCAGAGGATTAGATAGGGTGGACAGTGATAGCCTTTTTCCTAGGATGGAGAAAACTAGCACAAGGGGGCATAGCTTTAAATTAAGGGGTGGTAGTTATAGGATGGATGTCAGAGGTAAGGTCTTTACCCAGAGGGTGGTAAGGGTATGGAATGCCCTGCCTGCTGCAGTTGTAGATGCGCCAAGTTTGGGCATTTAAGAGGTCAGTAGATAAGTTTATGGATGAAAAGGGAATGGTTTAGATTAGAGGGTCATTGCTTTTTCTTAACTGGTCGGCACAACATCGAGGGCCAAAGGGCCTGTTCTGCGCTGTAATGTTCTATGTTCTATCCTGGCACTGTCTCCCTGCCAGGGTCAGCGGGTCTGAGTGTGATCCCAGGAACCCCTTCAGCATGGAGAGTCTTTGCTCTCTTGATGATAAGGCTGTTGCCTCAAAGTTCAGGATTAGCACACTGCTAATGTTCCATCACCTGTTATGCTGCAGCCCATTGAGCTCTAATCTAGAGCCACCAGCCTTTCCATGACCTGATCTCCTCCCTCACCACTGGCCCTCAGGCTCCAGGTTGTCCAACTAAAGATTGCCAAGTTATGCAGCTGTCTCAGAAGCACCATTTCTCCTATTGAAGTGCAGAGCTACATCGAGTACCCAATCCTCCTCCAGCACCCATATCATGCTGCCTCTGACCACCCACCCTCTTCACCCTATCATATCAAGGATATGATATCTCTTCTCATATCCAGAGATGTTGGATATGAATGGTCCAACATCTCTGCATTGCACACTCTGTTGGAGCCAGGATTTACAGCTCAGCATACCCAGAGTGTTCTCCCTGATTTCCACATGTCTGAGTGGAACTATGGACAGTTGTCTAAACTCTGTCCCTGACTTCACAGACCCTTTCCCAACACATTACGTGACCAGTCAGTACAATATCACCTTCTTTCATTCATCTCGGGTGGAACTGGGAAATGTGGCCACTTCAGACCCTACATATTGGACCTAAAGTTCTCTCTTGTTTCTCTCTCCATGGACACTGCCACATCTGCTGGGCTTATCCAGAATGTCTTTATTTCTGATTTCCGGCATTTTGTTTTTATTTACTGGGTTGGGATGTGGGAAGGCGATGGCCTGGTGGAATTAGTGCTATACTATTAATCCAGAAATGTAGTTAATGTTCTGGTGATAATAAAATCGAGAAGCTGAGTGAAATCCTACTGTTCCCGTGCTAATGTGATACAGCATGCTGCTTTGGACTGCTGTTTGAAGAAATAATCTTCTCAATCCCCTCTGCAACAAGAACAATGTCTTCAATGTGTGACTTTCTCTTAATGTGTGGGCTTCTGGACAGGGTGGAGAGGGAGTGGTTTTGTCCAGGCACTAACCCTGATGGCATGGTGGTTAACAGTGCCTTGGTTCGATTCCCAACTTTGGTCACTGTCTTGAGTGGGTTTTGCACATTCTCCCTGTGTCTGTCAGGTTTCCTCCGGGTGCTCCAGTTTCCTTCCACACCCCAAAGATGGGCCGGTTAGGTGGATTGGTCAAACTAAATGTGTGGGGTTATAGGGATATGACAGGGCAAAGATTCTGGGTACGATGCTCTGTAGAGAGTCAGTGCAGACTGAATGGGCCGAATAGCCTCCTTCTGCAGGGTTCTTTGGTTCTATTCTGTGATTCTATGAATTTCTCCAGTGGGTTCACTCAACATTTCTGGGCTGGCAACTGGCAAACCAGACTGATTCCCTGAAGGAACCTCTAAGCCCAGCTCAACAGCATAGTATATGAGATGGGGTCAACCATCAAATAAAGTTTTTAATTAAGGTTTTGATAGATACAAAACATCTTGCTGAATTTTATTAGGTTATGAAGTTTGTACTTTTTGGGACTTTTTAAAATGTTGTTTCAAACATTGTTTTGGACATCAGAAATTTCAATTACTGAAAATAAATTTGTATCCGTTTCAGAAAGAATTCTGAGTGATTTAGCAACAAGCCTTGATGGAGAACTTTTACACAGAGAAATATTCTTACAACAATATTTATAGTCAAATGATGTAAATGTGAAAATTCTGATTATAGATTTGTGAGTAGGAAATGTTCAATTCTGCAGGAAATTTCATTTGGTCTCTTATCAGTTAATTAGAGGTTTGTTAGAATAAGAAAATAGTTACTAAGTCACCTCACTGGGATGTTGATTTATGTATAAGAATAAATATTTAAATAATCAATAATTAATTAGATTCAAAGCATTAAAATTAAATTGAACAAAGTGGAGGATCCCAACGTTAAAATGATCCAAGCTGCGCTTTATTACTTACGTAAATAAATGACAAAGTTGAATACAAAATGACATAATATCATTAACAGATTTTGGTTAGAATATGAAAACGTAAGGACTATGAATGGGAGGAGGCCACTCAGTCCCTCAAACCCACTTTGCCATTCAACAGAATCATAGCTAAACAGATGGGAACCCCAGTTCCATTTTCTTGTCTCTTTCCTGTCTCAATACCCCCTTGTCAATCAGAACTCTGTGTAACCTGGTCTCGAGTAGATTTAGACTCCATTGCTCTATGGAAACAATCCATAAACTAACCACCGTCCGAAAGAAACATATTCCCCTCTCCTCAGCCTATGTGAGAAACCCATTGTTTTTAAGTGATGTCCCTAATTCTAGGCTTGAATTGACTTTCAGAATGTGTGGGAAGTCGGCAGGGCTAGAAATAGGTATTATGTTCACAAAATATTACACAGGCTGGTCAGCTAAGATCTGGCCTTTGTGAAATGTGACTGTTGATTGGCAGTTCAGTGTGGGGGGGTGGGAATGTGTTGGGTGTCAAGTCCGATGGGGAGGTGGGGGAGGGCAAGCTGGACGGGTACATTGCCCTCCCTGAAGAGGAGTCCTGGTGATGCCAGACAAGAAGTCCTCATTCTCAGTTATGGCAAGAGATGCCAGTACCTCAACCAGAAAGGTCAGTGCAGGGGTCACCAGCCAGGGCCAGTGGCCATGATATAGGACCCTGCCAACTGATGCTGGGGGTATGAGGTGGGGAGTTTGAATAGACCTTCAGGGAGTACTTTTGATGGAATCCGGTTTTCCTTTACAGGAGGAAAGTGGATGTGATATTGCTGATTGCCAGAGATTGGTCCAATCTGTATGACCTCACCAAACAGGAGGGCAATGTTCTGGAGCTGAAGTGGCTGCGAAAGTGGTTCCATTGCCAGAAACCACCACCTCCAGTCTATCATATTTGTGAAAATTTGACCGTGTCACTCCCAGAGTCACATGGTCACTCTCAGGGTCATCTGGTCACTGGATCACTCTCAAGATAACTGTTACTCTCATCATGACCGGGTCATTTCTATGGGTGTAAGTTTGCTTGGGGCAGAACAGTCTATTGTGTTTGGGCAATGTTGATGAGAGTTGACCACATCGTCTATCTCTTTGTCCAACACTGGCCACCAAATGTAGTTCCTGACCAACAGCGGTGCAAACTCAAAGGGCCGAAGGGTCTCTTCTGCACTGTATGATTCTATGATCTTCACCTTGGTCTGGCTGGGATGTGCACTGCAGCTTCTCGGAAAGTGGCTGTTGCCCCGGGGGTGGGACTATCACTCAGCTCCCCCACAAAAGCACTTGGTCTTCACAGCTTATATCATCCCTACTCCACGGGTCGGGACACACTTGTGTGAATTTGTCTCTGGGTCTGTACTCAGAGTTTAGAAGGATGAGCGGGGGGATCTTATAGAAACTTACAGGATACTGCGAGACCCGGATAGAGTGGACACGGAGAGGATGTTTCCACAAGTTGGAAAAACTAGAAATCCTTTAACCAGATCCTTTAAAACAGAGATGAGAAGGAATCCCAGCCAGAGAGTGGTGAATGTGTGAATCTCTTTGCTGCAGAAGGCTGTGGAGACCAGATCAGAGACAGATAGGTTCTTGATTGATAAGGTGATCAGGGGTTATGGGGAAAAGGCAGGAGAATGGGGATGAGAAATATATCAGCCACGATTGAATGGCAGAACAGACTCGATGGGCTGAGTGGCCTCATTCTTTGGTGCCGGCAGTTCCTTTATCGTCTGTACCTCTCCTTCCAGTCGGAGCAAACCTATTGGATCAACTCTGAATCGCAAATACGTGACCTCATCATCCTGAACAGTTCTCTTTTCAAATGGGTACCAGCTGCTTTCAATCTCCTGAGAACTTTCTCCAAATTAACCCGATGCTCCTCAGGTGATTGTCCAGATGCACCATCATTCTGGCAATCACTTGCTGGGGTTTTCCATTGTGCACTGATTGATGAAATATCGAAAGGTAACCTCATACGTTGCAAACAGCTCTTGTGTTGTTAACGGTGACAAATTTCCTCAAGTCTTCTTCCAGCTCAAACTGTTAGTACACGGGATTTAAATCCAATTTGGTAGATTTGAGACCTCCTGTCTGTTTAGTGTAAGGTGCTTCTAACCTAAGGACAGGATATTTATCTATTTCAACAGCTCTGTTCACGATCAACTTGTAATCACCACAAATCCTCACTATTCAGTTTGGTTTTAACACTGGGACCACTGGCACGGCTCAATCAGAGAATCGCACCGTTTAACTATTCCTCAGTCTTGGAATCACTTCAACTCCACCTCAGCTTTTTGATGAGGATGTAAGGGACAGGCTGAACTCCAAAAGATTATATATTTTAGTGAATTAGAATGGACTTCACTAATCTTTACTTCCTGTAATTACTCCTTCTCTTCCTAGTCTTCACTTCCAAAGTCAGAAAGGTAGAAGAAAAACTCACCTGCAGTCACTTACCTGTGATATCACACACGCATGTTCACTCTTCCTGCCTTTACCAGCACCAGTCCATTAACCTATGGACAAGACACAGCAATTCCCCTTCTCTGGCCTTCTAATCTCCACAAAAACTCACAGCAAAAAGAAATCTCAAGCCTGGAGTCCTTGTGTTTTTCTGGGAACTAGGCACCGTCTGTTTGGTTTCGTATCTGGCCTGTACATGGCCCTTTCTATTACACCTGAAACAAATGAACTCTTTACACTTGCATCTGCTCTTCCCCACAACAATTACAAACCAGTGTGGCTGACAACTCCTGTCCATCTTAGACTCTGTTGTGGCCTCACTACTGGCACTCCAAGCGCTGCTCTTTTCCACCATATTTAATTCCTTTCATCCCACACACTTTGCAGTTCAAAAGCACTCTGTTCAACTCTTTCAGTCGCTTGAGCCAATTCATCATCTTGGCCAACAACTTCTTAAAAATATTTAAATTACTGACACTGCAGACCAAGCAGTCACGTAACATATCATTCAGAGACGGGCCAGACTCAACACTCAGCTGCTTGGGAAAAAAGCTGAGACAGTCCCTGGTTCCCTGATGCTAATGGAACTTTGAGTGCTACATAAGAACAGAGGGTTGGGGTTGGACTGGTCACTAGGTGGTCAAAGGGTTTGGTTTTTGAGTCTCAGAAGAAGTCTGGCTTCTTACAAAGTTATTTGTCTGCAGGACACAAACTGTGAATGAAATAACTTTCACCTTCACTTCAGGAATTATTTTGTTAGCAGCAACAGGGTATCGAAAGGTTTTTGATGCATTGACCCCAATTTTCAAACTCTGGATCGATTTCCTGAGGAATGGCATAGCTATCCCACATGGGTTTTATTTAACCTGCGTGTCTGAACCTTCCCCTTCAAATGTTGACTATTTGCGACTGTGGGCCAATTTATTCTCATCACCAATATTTTAGCATGAGGTAATATGATGAGGAAGCCTTAAATCATAAGTGATTTATTGAATGATGATCAGGACCATATAGCTTCAAATTTAAAATTTATTTATTATCACAAGTTGGTTTACATTAACACTGTAACGAAGCTACTGTGAAAACCCCCAAGTCGCCACACTCTGATACAGAAAGATCAGGTATAAACACACATTTAGTGTTACTGAATCCAGGATGGCTCCTCCCACTCAGACCTGCGCCCTCTCACCCGATACACTGAGGTTCACATGCTCCATTCCCACAGGCCCCAGGGAGGATCATGTGACCCACAATAAATCAACCTTTAAAGGGGTCACACTGTCAACTAAACTATCCTCATTCAGCAACCCTCTCATTCAGGTATCAATCTGGTAAATTTCTGAACCACTTCCACTGTGTTTACATCATTCCTGAAATAAAGAGACCAAAACTGCACACAATATTCAAGATGTGGTCTCACCGGTGTTCTGTATAACTGAAGGATAAATCCTTACTTTATCTTCAATTCCTTTTCTAATAAAGTAGAGCATTCCATTACTTGCTGCACACTAACTTTTAGTGACTCACGCATGACAATATCTAGATGCTTCTGCACTTCAGAATTCTGCTGGTGATCTATTTCAATAATACTCTGCTGATATAGTCCGTCCTCCTGCCAAAGTCAACAACTTCAGCTTGCCCACATACCATCAACCAGTGAATGCCTACTGTGCAAGAGGAAGCCATTCACTGAGACGTGGTTAAAGGAGGGGCAGGACTGGCAATTGAATATCCCAGGGTACAAGTGTTTTAGGCATGATAGAGGTGGTTTGAAGAGAGGAGGGAGAGTGGCGTTATTAGTTAAGGATCACATCATAGCAGTGCAGAGCGAGAGTGGTATGGATGATTTAGGAATTGAGTCGCTATGAGTGGAGTTGAGGAATAGGAAGGGAGAGGTTACTATGTTGGGCGTGTACTACAGACCGCCCAACAGCCTGCGTGCCATGGAAGAAGGGATATGCAGGGACATTTTAGATAAGTGTAGGAAGAATAGGGTAGTTGTAGTGGGAGATTTCAATTTCCCTGGGGTAGATTGGAAGGTGCCGAGAGCAGAAGGTGCGGATGGGGAGGAATTTGTACAGTGTGTTTTGGAAGGGTCCTTGGAGCAGTATGTGGATAGCCCGACTAGAGTGGGGGCTATACTGGACTTGGTTCTGGGGAATGAGCCAGGGCAGGTGGTTGACGTTGTAGTAGGAGAGCACGTGTCTAATAGTGACCACAACTCTGTCTGCTTTAGGATATTAATGGAAAAAGATGAAGCCTGCCCTAAAGGGAGGGTGTTAAACTGCGGGACGGCTAGATATAGCCAGATTAGGCAGGATCTTAAGGATACCGACTGGGATAAGCTGTTTGAGAGTAGGTCGATGCTGCACATGTGGGAGTCTTTCAAGAGAAAACTAAAATCTTTGCAGGAAAGACATGTGCCGGTAAGGAGCAAGGATGGGAAAGGTAGGATTAGAGAACCATGGGTTACTAGGGATATCGAGGACTTGGTCAGGAAGAAGCGGGAGGTGTACGTTAGATCTAGGCAACTGGGGACAGAGACAGCGCTGGAAAAATATAGAGTGTAGACGGGATCTTAAAATGGGTGTCAGAAAGGCAAAAAGGGGCCACGAGATGGCTTTGGCAGGTAGGATTAAGGAAAATCCTAAGGCAAGGATGTAAAGAGCAAAAGGATGGTTAGAGGGAAGATTGGACCTCTCAGGGACAGAGGAGGGGAACTATGCTTAGAGCCTGAGGGAATGGGGGAGATCTTGAATGAATACTTTGCGTCGGTATTCATGCGGGAGAGGGGCCTGATGTCTGGTGCCGGCTTTGAGGAATTTGAGGACCCGTTAAAGGAAATAACCATTACGAGGGAAGAGGTGTTGGGGCTTTTAGGCAGCATAAAGCCTTATAAAGCTCCGGGGCCTGATGGCATTTACCCCAGACTGCTAAGGGAGGTGAGAAATGACATTGCTGATCCTCTGACGTAAATCTTTGTCTCTTCTTTGGACACAGGTGTGGTCCCAGAGGATTGGAGGATAGCAAATGTAGTACCGTTGTTTAAAAAGGGTCAGAGTGATAACCCAAGGAATTATAGGCCGGTGAGCTTGACTTCAGTTATAGATAAGCTAATGGATAGGATCCTCAGGGACAGGATGTATGAACATCTGGAGCGCTGCGATCTGATCAGGGATATGCAGCATGGCTTCATTAAGGGGAGGTCGTGCCTTACAAATCTAGTGGAATTTTTTGAAGAGGTGACAAAAACGGTTGATGAAGGACAAGCCGTTGATGTCGTCTACATGGATTTCAGTAAGGCGTTTGACAAGGTTCCCCATGGTAGGCTGATAAAAAGGTGAAGGCGCATGGGATACAGGGCCAGGTATGTAGATGGGTTGAGAACTGGCTTGGGAGGAGGAGACAGCGGGTATTAGTGGAAGGCTGGTCTGTCACTAGTGGTGTGCCATAGAGCTCAGTACTAGGACCTCTTCTATTTGTGGTTTATATAAATGACTTGGAAGAGGGGGTAGGTGGTGTGATCAGCAAATTTGCTGATGACACTAAGATGCTTGGATTGGCAGGAACTGAGGAGCAGTGCCAGGCAATACAACAGGACATAGATAGGCTGGCAGATTGGGCAGATAGATGGCAAATGGAATTTAATCCGGATAAATGCGAGGTGATGCATTTTGGCCGGAAAAATGTAGCGGGGTGTTATAGGATAAAAGGTAAAACTATCCAGAGTATAGAGATGCAGAGAGACCTGGGGGCGCAGGTTCACAAGTCTCTAAAGGTGTCAGTACAGGTGGAGAATGTGGTAAAGAAAGTGTATGGTATGTTAGCCTTCATAGGAAGAGGTATAGAATACAAGAGTAGGAGTCTAATGTTGCAAGTGTATAGAACGTTGGTTAAGCCTCACTTGGAGTACTGTGTCCAGTTCTGGTCGCCTTACTACCGGAAGGATGTGGAGGCCCTGGAGAGAGTGCAGAGGAGATTTACCAGGATGCTGCCTGGTATGGAAAGGCTGTCTTACAAGGAAAGATTGAACGTACTGGGGTTGTTTTCCCTTGAAAGACGTCGGCTGAGAGGGGATCTTTTAGAGGTATATAAGATTATGAGGGGTATAGATAGAATAAATGGTGGTAAGCTTTTTCCACCATTAGAAATGGATAGAACGAGGGGTCACGGGCTCAGGGTGAGTGGGGCTATGTATAAGACGAATATTAGAGGCCAGTTTTTCACACAAAGGGTAGTGGGGGTGTGAAATGCACTGCCGAGTAAGGTGGTGGGAGCAGGCACGCTAGGGTTGTTTAAGGGTCTCTTGGACAGCCACATGAGCGGTCTGCAGATAGAGGGATATAGGAGGACTGTTTAAATATCCTATTTGTTTCCACAGGATGTTCGGTCCACCTTGTTGACCAACAAGGGCATGCATTCGACAGATCGTGCGAGAGCTGCTCTTGGAGGTTACTTCAGGAGTTGCCTAGTGCTTCACGTCGTCAGTGTATGCTTAAACTGGACCATCTGATGGGCACCATGACAGCTCAGGGACTATCACTGTTGCTGTGCAGACACATGGATTTGGGCCTGTGTCTGCGGGAGTTTGCGCGTTCTCCCCGTGGTTGCGTGGGTTTTCTCCGGGTGCTCCGGTTTCCTCCCACATCCCAAAAATACGTTCTTAGGCTGATTGGGTAACAAATTGGTCTCTATATGTCATTAAGACGTTAGGACGGCGGGGACTCGTTGGGCCTGTGTTGTTCTTTGTTCTAACCCATCGAGTCTGCACTGACACTCTAATAGAGCAGCCTATCCTCCTAATCATATATATTTACTCTGATAATCCCCGTAATTCTTTATGGGATGTGGGTGCTTATTGTCTGTACCTTATTGTCCTTGAAGTGGTGGTGGTGGTGAGCTGCATCTTGATTGCTGCAGTAGGTGTGGTGTAGGTACACCCACAGTGCTATTAGGGAGAGTTCCAGGATTTTGACCCAGTGACAGTAAAATTCCACATAATCCCTCTGTTTTCCAGGATGGAAGAGTCAATTACAGAAGGGCACAGTTTTAAGGTATAAGGGGCAAGGTTTAAGAGAAATGTATTAGGCAAATTTTTTACAGAGTGGTAGGTAACTAGAATTCATTGCAGGGAAAGGTAGTGGAAGCGAATACGGTAGTGACTTTTAAGTGGCACCTTGACAAGTACATGAATGGGATGGGAATAGAGGGATACAGTCCCTGGAAGTGTAGGGGGTTTTAGTTCAGTCAGGCAGCATGGTTGGTGCAGGCTTGGAGGGCCGAAGGACATGTTCCTGTGCTGTAATTTTTTTTGTTCTGTAGTAGACTTGTTAGCAAAATTTTAATCTCGAGATTAAAAGAGCAATGGCAATGTGACTAAAACATTGGCTAAGTGACAGGAAATACATATTCAGTTTTTTTTAAGTTCTGAAGTGGGCTTCCCACTGGTTGCTTTTATATAGCGCCTCACAATGAAATGCCCCAGAGTGCTTTACAGAAATACTATTAAACAAAGCATTACACTGAGCTAAAGCTCGGGATAGAGATCCAAAACCTTGGTGGAGGAGGAAAACTCTGAGGAATATCACAAGGGAGGAAAGTGAGGTTGAAAGCGGGAATTCAGATAACTGAAGGCACGGCTGCCAAAGGTGGAGTGACGTATTCTGGTCCCACGTTCAGTCCCAATTTTTGAGGACCACAGATCTTGGAGGATTGTGGATCTGGAGGAGATTAGAGGTAGGGAGGAAGTGAGAGAAATTGAAGGTAAAGTAACGAGATTGGTGGGATTTTCCCAGCTTGTTGAGTTGTTCAAGTAGCACAACAGGCTGGGAGACATTAATAAGGGGCCTTTAGCGGAATTTGCAACCGGTGAACGGCAGACATAAAGAGAAATTTACAGTTTGAGGATAGTGAGGAGGACAATGAGGAAGAGTGAATGCATTATAGTCAAAGGTGTAGTGTGGACTGATGTAATTATGTCCAAGAATCGCCAAGATTTTATGAGGAGGATGTAAATGCCAGTGTTGTAACTGTATTAGAAGAGCTTGGATAGGGGAGCAGCAAGTTCTGGAGCACAAGTCTTCAGAACAATGGCTGGAATATTATTGGGACCCATCACCTTTGCAGTATCCAGTGCCGCCAACTGTATCTTGATATTATGTGAAGTGAATCAAATTGGCTGCAGACTGGCATCTGAGATGCTGGGGATCACTGGAAGAGGCCGAGATAGATCATCCACTCAGCACTTCTGGCTGAAGATTGCTGCAAATACTTCAACCATACATTACCATGACACCTTCTCCCCAGTCAGATAATTGTTATATTTAACCCTGTTTCATGGTCTGGCCCCCTTCCTACAACATTCTCCTTCCTGAAAAAAAATCTCCACATTCTCCAGTAGAAAGTGCAAGAAAATTCTGTTAAACTTTTGTAAGATACTAATTCACTCTCAGCTAGAGACTGTATCCAGTTGTGGCTGCTACTTTAGAATGCTGGAAAGATTCACAAAGATAAAGAGCTTCAGCCTCAAGAGTGGAGAAATTGGGAAGATTTTCCCCCAAGAAGGTTGAGATTTGAAAGATTGTCTGGATATAGCAGAGCTGGAAGGATTAAGAATGAGAGGACACAGATTTAATGATAATTTGCAAGAGGCAGAAGTGACCAGTGGGAATTCTTTTCCACAGCAAGTGGCTGGTGTTTGGAACGATTCTGCTCCGAGTGTGGATGAAGCAGGATCAATTCAAACATCCAAAAGAGAATTAGCTAATTATCAGAAAAGAAAGAATTTGCAGCCTTCTGGGGAGAAGGTGGGGGAGCAGCACTAAGTGAATTGCTTATTCACAGAGACAATGGGCTGAATGGCCTCCTGTGAAAAACCATCAGTTTCAATCACTCCACCATATCAATAGCTGTTGAGGCTGGACTTCCTACAATTTCCTCCCCAAACCACCTCCCTTTTCAAATTGGCATCTTTAACCAAACTTTTTTTCAACTATTGTGATGAACAACACAAGGCTGCAGCATCTTATTTGTTCCGTGTATAGCAGGATGAACCTGGGGATCAAGAAGATGGTCAATGAATTCAAGTCCCATCAGGGCTGCAGGCAGAATTTAAATTTATTGAACTTAATAAATCTAGAACAAAGTCTCAGTAATGGCAACCATGAAACCATTGTCGGAAAAACTCATCTGGGTCACACGTCTTTTAGTGAAGGAAATCTGCTGTCCTTATCTGGTCTGGCCTACAGACAACTCCAGACTCTCAAAATGGTTGATTCTCAACTGCCCTCTGAATGGCCAAGCAACACCATCACCCCCAAACCCCGGGCGAGGCGCTGCGACCCTCCATCCCTCCCCAGGTGAGGCGCTGCGACCCTCCATCCCTCCCCAGGTGAGGCGCTGCGACGTCCTTCCCTCCCCGGGCGAGGCGCTGCGACCCTCCCTCCCCGGGCGAGGCGCTGCGACCCTCCCTCCCCGGGCGAGGCGCTGCGACCCTCCCTCCCCGGGCGAGGCGCTGCGACCCTCCCTCCCTCCCCGGGCGAGGCGCTGCGACCCTCCCTCCCTCCCCGGGCGAGGCGCTGCGACCCTCCCTCCCTCCCGGCGAGGCGCTTGCGACCCTCCCTCCCCTGCCCCGGGCGAGGCGCTGCGACCCTCCCCCTCGAGGCCTGCGACCTCCTTCCCGGGCGGGCGCTGCGACCCTCCCTCTCCCCCGGGCGAGGCGCTGCGACCCTCCCTCCCCCGGGCGAGGCGCTGCGACCCTTCCTCCCCCCGCGCACCTCCCCTTCGCTCCCTCCCTCCAGGCGCTGCCCCTCCCCCGCTCTCACCCCCCTCCTCTCCCTCGTCCCTCTCCTCCTGGTCGCCAGGCGCCACCTCCCTCCCTCCCCGGGCGAGGCGCTGCGACCCTCCCTCCCTCCCTCCCCGGGCGAGGCGCTGCGACCCTCCCTCCCCGGGCGAGGCGCTGCGACCCTCCCTCCCCGGGCGAGGCGCTGCGACCCTCCCTCCCCGGGCGAGGCGCTGCGACCCTCCCTCCCTCCCCGGGCGAGGCGCTGCGACCGCCCTCCCTCCTCCCCGGGTGAGGCGCTGCGACCCTCCCTCCTCTGGGCGAGGCGCTGCTACCCTCCCTCCCTCCCTCCCCGGCGAGGCGCTGCGACCCTCCCTTCCCTCCCCGGGCGAGGCGCTGTGACCCTCCCTTCCCTCCCTCCCCGGCAGGCGCTGCGACCCTCCCTCCCCGAGCGAGGCGCTTGCACCCTCCCTCCCCGGAGCGAGGGCGCTGCGACCCCGCCTCCCTACAACCGGTGCGAGGCGCTGCGACCCTCCTCCCCCTCCCTCCCCGGGACGAGGCGCTGGGGGCGAACCTCCCTCCCCTGGGCGAGGCCTGCGACCCCTCCCTCCCTCCCTCCCGGGCGAGGCGCTGCGACCCTCCCTCCCTCCCGGCGAGGCGCGCGACCCTCCCTCACTCCCCGGGCGAGGCGCTGCGCCCTCCCCCGGGCGAGGGCGCTCGACCCTCCCTCCCTCCCCAAGGCGAGGCGCTGCGACCCTCCCTCCCCGGGCTAGGCGCTGCGACCCTCCCATCCCTGGGCGGAGCGCTGCGAACCACTCCCTCCCTGGGCGAGGCCAGCTGCGACCCTCCCTCCCTCCCTCCCCAGGTGAGGCTCTGCACCTCCCTCCCTCCCCAGGGCGAGGCCGCCTGCGACCCTCCCTCCTCCCCCAGGCGAGGCGCTGCGACCCTCCCTCCCTCCCTCCCCAGGCGAGGCGCTGCCGACCCTCCCTCCCTCACCCCGGCTAGGCCGCTGTTACCTCCCTCAAACCCCTCCCTCTCCCGGGCGAGGCGCTGCGACCCTCCCCATCCCTCACCTGGGCGAAGGCGCTGGCACCATCCCTCCCTCCCTCCCGCGGTCCGAGTGCGCCTGCGACCCTCCCTTCCCTCCCCTCCCCGGTGAGGCGCTGCGCCCTCGCCTCCCTCCCTCCCCGGGCGAGGCGCTGCGACCTCTCCCTCCCTCCCCCAAGCGAGGCGCTGTGACCGCCTCCCTCCCTCCTCCCCCGGGCGAGGCGTGCGACGCGTCTCCCCGGGTGGACCACTCCCTTCCCTGCCCCTGTGCTGAGGCGGCGGTAGCTGCGACCGCTCCCTCCTCCCCAGGGCAGGCGCTGCGACCCTCCCTCCGAACCGCTCTCCCGGCGAGTCGCTGCACCCTCTGTGCTCCCGTCCCCCACACCCTAATCGCCACCAGACCCCAGGCGAGGCGCTCGACCCTCCCTCCGCTCCCTCCCTGGGCAGGGGGCGCTGCGACCCTCCCTCCCCAGGGCGGGCCTGCGAACTCTCCTCCCTCCCTCCCCGGTCGAGGCGCTGGCGACCCTCCCCCCTCCCGGAGCGAGGCGCTGCGACCCTCCCTCCTCCCTCCCCGGGCAGGCGCTGCCAACCTCCCTCCCTCCCTTCCCCAGCGATGCGCTGCAACCCTCTCCCCCCTGGGCAGGCGCTGCGGCCATCCCTCCCTCCCTCCCCCAGGTGAGGCCTGTGACCCTCCTTCCCTCCCCAGGCGAGGCGCTGGCGACCCTCCCTCCCTCCCCAGGCGAGGCGCTTTGACCCTCCCGCCCTCCCTCCCTCCCTGGGCGAGGGCGCTATGAACCCTCCCTCCCTCCCCAGGCGAGGCGCTGTGAGCCCTCCCTCGTCCTCCCCAGGCGATGGCTCTGCGACCCTCCCTCCCTCCCTCCCCCCGGCGAGGCCGCTGCGACCCTCCCTCCCTCCTCCCCGGTCGAGGCCTGCGACCCTCCCTCCCTTCCTCCCCGGTGCGAGGCTGCTGCGACTCTCCCTCCATCCCCTCCCTCCTTCCCCGGCGAGGTGGGCGCTTGCTACCCTCCCTCCTTCCTTCCTCCCCGGGCGAGGGGCGCTGCGACCCTCCCTCCCTCCTCTCCCTGGGCGAGGCGCGTGCGACCTCCGCTTCCTCCCTCCCCTGGCGAGTGTCGCGTGCGACCGCTCCCTCCCCCCTCCTCCGGGGGGTGGCGAGGGCGCTGCGAGCCCTCCCTCCCTTCCTCCCCGGGGGTGGGCGAGGCGCTGCGGACCCTGCCCTCCCTTCCTCCCGCGTGCGAGGTGCTGCAAGCCCTCCCTCCCTGGGCGGGGGCGCTCGAACCATACCGTCCCTCCTCTCCCAGGTGGATTGCGCTGTGACCCTCCTCCCTCCCCAGGGGGTAGGCGCTGCACCCTCCCTTCCCTCACTCCCGCAGGCGAGTTGCTGCGTCCCTCGCCGCCCTGCCCCAGGCGAGGCGCTTTGACCACGTCCCTGCCCTCCCGGTGTGTTGGGCGGGCGCTGTGACCCTCCCTCCCTCCCTCCCTGTGCGAGGTCGCTGTGACCCTCCCTCCATCCCCAGGTCGGAGGCGCTGTGACCCTCGTCCTCCCTCCCCCGGGCTGGGCGCTGTGGACCCTCGGGTGCTCCCTCCATCCCCGGCGATGCGCTGCGCCCTGGTCCGTCCCTTCCCTCCCCGGTCGAGGCGCTGCGACCTCTAACCTTCCTCCCCTGGGCTGGGCGCTGCGACCCTCCCTGTCCTCCACGTGCGATGCGTCTGTGCGACCTCCCTTCCCTCCTCCGCTGTGGCGTATGGGCTTGCGACCCTCCCCTCCCTTCCTCCCCGGGCGAGGCGTGTGCTACCCCTCCATCCTTCCTCCCCGGGCGAGGGCGAGCGAACCCTCCCTCCCTCCCTCCCCGGGCGAGGCGCTGCGACCCTCCCTCCCTCCCTCCCCGGGCGAGGCGCTGCGACCCTCCCTCCCTCCCTCCCCGGGCGAGGCGCTGCGACCCTCCCTCCCTCCCTCCCCGGGCGAGGCGCTGCGACCCTCCCTCCCTTCCTCCCCGGGCGAGGCGCTGCGACCCTCCCTCCCTTCCTCCCCGGGCGAGGCGCTGCAACCCTCCCTCCCTCCCTCCCCGGGCGAGGCGCTGCGACCCTCCCTCCCTCCCTCCCCGGGCGAGGCGCTGCGACTCCTCCCTCCCTCGGGGGCGAGGCGCTGCGACCCTCCTCCCCGGGCGAGGCGCTGCGACCCTCCCTCCTCCCTCCCCGGGGGCGAGGCGGCTGCGACCCTCCCTCCCTCCCTCCCCGGGCGAAGCGCTGCGACCCTCCCTCCCTCCCTCCGGGGCGAGGCGCTCTGCGACCCTCCCTCCCTGGGCGAGGCGCTGCGACCTCCCTCCCTCCCTCCCCGGGGGAGGCGCTGCGACCCTCCCTCCCTCCCCCGGGCGAGGCGCTGGCGACCCTCCCTCCTCCCGGGGCGAGGGCGCTGCGAACCCTCCCTCCCTCCCTCCCCGGGCGAGGCGCTGCGACCCTCCCTCCCTCCCTGGGCGAGGAGTTCTCTCTTAGGCTGGAGAATAAAGAGCAGTCTTTCCTCTGAATTCGCAGCAATGACTGAAAGCCCAAATATAAAATTTACCCCTGCAGATTAGAGTAATCATTGCCATTTTCCAATGACTTTGCATTCCTGTTTTATTCCAAACATTTCCAAGGTTCCACATCTTCAAATTATGAAAAGTTGACTTGAAGAAGTTTCTTCATTTGCAAATGAAGCTGGAACTCACACTTGCTGCTAATCTCCCTTGTCGTTCTAAATTTAGAATGTGTGCTGCAAAACTGAGTGGCATTTACTGCTCACAGAGGAAATCTTACTGCCTGAGAACCCCCAGACAGCACATTAAATTGTCAAATAACAAAGTGCTCACTGTTGTTCCGGAGCACTACAGCAGTCTGTTGCTGTATTCAAATCTGTACAGTTGGCTGAAAGCAATGTAACTGAAAAGATTCCAATCAGCAAATTCCGGTCAATTTCCGGTCAACCTCCCCCTCCTCACTCAGACAGCAGTCCATGCCCCCCACCTTCCCTCCCCCTCCCTCCCAGACAATGAGAGGCTGATGTCCCCACACACCCACCAAGAGACTGACTGAAATCCAGACAACACAATAACAGCTAAAATCCAGCCTGGATCTACTAAGATTGAGGGGAATCACAAACTGAATTATTAACTAAATCAGAGTTGAATAGATTTTTGCTGGCCAGGTGTATTAATGGATACCAAGGCATTGAATAGAGAGCAGACACATTCTCATTGACTGATGGAACAGGGCTGAGGGCAGAATGACCTCCTCATTATCAAGAATAGCCTGATCAACAGCTGTTCATTCTATCCATCGATTCTGAACACTTGGTAATCTTTCCAGCTCATCCCATCAACTCCCCACTGCTCCTTCAAACTCTCCATCAAGCTGGTATAGCTACGGTGGATACCTCCCATGAACAGCAAGCTATTCACACATGTAGCTCTCCAGCCACGCTGCTTCATCCAACATCCCAGAAAGGAACCTGAAAGAACGGTGCAGTCACTGCACAGATTCAGGGTGGACAGCATCACAGCGCAGCTTTCTCTATCAACAACCTTTTACTGTCTCCACCGAGCTCCAGAGCTTCTCGTTTCCTTTTCTTCAACCTCTGATCAATTCTCTGCTGTTTCTTCAGTCGATATTCAGTCATGTTATCGACACTCGTTTTGTACAGATTATTGCAGCTAATTCCAGTGGCTGAACCTGTGGGAGAAATAAACAACAGATAGAAATTGGAACTGAATAGAAAGATTATGTGGTTAATATCTGAAACAACAAATATCGACTGTAAACTAATCAAGGGGCTTCTAGATCAATAAATAACTCTTTACAGGGTTCAGGCAGCTGAAAGTATCTTCCCCAATGATACTAAGATTAAAATCACTGACTCTCACCGGGGTACGGCTCCCCCGCGCACTGACTCTCACCGGGGTACGGCTCCCACGCGCACTGACTCTCACCGGGGTACGGCTTCCACGCGCACTGACTCTCACCGGGGTACGGCTCCCACACGCACTGACTCTCACCGGGGTACGGCTCCCACACGCACTGACTCTCACCGGGGTACGGCTCCCACACACACTGACTCTCACTGGGATAAATTTACTTACCTTGGAATACTGGCCAATTGGCACGGATGATGTCTTTGATCTTGATGTGATCTGGATGATCTGAAATTTCCTATTGGAGAGATGATGGAAGCTCACGTTCACAAAGATTTCAAAACATTGCTATGGGATTGACTGTCTGTTCAATAGGTAAGCTACAAAATCTCCCAGGGATTTCCCAAATTTCTGTCTCTGGATCAGTGCTGCGCTCAGTGAGCTCACTGGGATTGCTTCAATCCAAAAGTCTCTTCCCAAATGTTAACTTTTGAACATTTCCAAACCTGTCACCATGTCACAGTTGGAGTAGCTGCTTTAGTGAAAGATTGGAGAATTCTTATCTTCCCAAACTCAGTCCGCCCCCTCCCCCCACCCATACTCACCCAGCTCCCTCCCAGCCTTGCTCACCACCTGCTCCCCCAGTTCCAGAGCCCAGCCCAGGGAAACTTCCTCCTCCCATTCACCTTGTCACATCCTTTAAGAATTGTCTAAGCTTCAAATAGTCACTGACCTCTGATCCAGGCCCCATTGTTGATGATTAAAATCTCTCCCTACTCACCTGCCAGGCCCCTTCCTGTAGCTGGTATAGAACAGCCATGTCACCAGTCAGAACCCAGAGGCCCCCAGAGTCATCGAACGCCATGTCCCACACTCGCTGTTTCATTATCAACGTATGCCGATAAATCAATTGGCTGGATTTCACATCCAGCTCAACAATGTATACTGCGGAGAAACTGAATGAACAGGGTTTCACTCTCAGTGCAACAACATAGAAAACCTTTCCCGACATCACGCCCATTGTCCCAACATCATAGAGCACAGAGTAAAGTTCCCTCTACACTGTCCGCCCATCAAACACTCCCAGGACAGGTACAGCACGGGGTTAGATACAGAGTAAAGCTCCCTCTACACTGTCCCCCATCAAACACTCCCAGGACAGGTACAGCACGGGGTTAGATACAGAGTAAAGCTCCCTCCACACTGTCCCCCATCAAACACTCCCAGGACAGGTACAGCATGGGGTTAGATTCAGAATAAAGCTCCCTCTACACTGTCCCCATCAAACACTCCCAGGACAGGTACAGCATGGGGTTAGATACAGAGTAAAGCTCCCTCTACACTTTCCCCATTAAACACTCCCAGGACAGGTACAGCATGGGGTTAGATACAGAGTAAAGCTCCCTCTACACTGTCCCCATCAAACACTCCCAGGACAGGTACAGCACGGGATAGATACAGAGTAAAGCTCCCTCTACACTGTCCCCATCAAACACTCCCAAGACAAGTACAGCACAGGGTTAGATACAGAGTAAATCTGACTCGGAAGACACTAGTATATTGGGAGATTTCCACATCCCAGATGAGCTGCCTTGTTCTGAGTAGATGGTAAATTCTGTGCCTATTGGATTGGCAGATTGGAGCAGTTTCTACAGAGCTGTAATCTAACAAAAAGCAGCAAAATGGTTAACTGAAGCTGTCCCAGCTGGTATGGATAGGCTATTGCTAGGATTCTATTGGAAGGCTTCTGCAGAAAATGCAGATGTATGGGATAGAGGGTGATTTAGCTAATTGGATTAGGAATTGGCTAGCAGATAGAAGACAGAGGGTGGTGGTTGATGGGAGATATTCATCGTGGAGTTCGGTTCCAAGTGGTGTACCTCAGGGATCTGTTTTGGGGCCCCTGCTGTTTGTAATTTTTATAAATGATCTGGATGAGGGTAGAGAAGGATGGATTAGTAAATTAGCTGACGACACCAAAGTCGGAGGAGTGGTAGATAGTGAAGAGGGGTGTTATAGTTTGTAGAGAGACTTGAACAAGTTGCACATCTGGGCCGAGAAGTGGGAAATGGAGTTTAATGCGGAAAAGTGTGAGGTAATTCACTTTGGCAGGAATAACAAATGTATAGAGTATAGGGCTAACGGTAGGACTCTTAATAGTGTTGATGAACAGAGGGATCTTGGTGTATACGTGCATAGATCCCTGAAAGTTGGCAATCAAGTTGATAAGGTTGTTAAGAAGGCATATGGAGTCTTAGCTTTTATTGGTAGGGGGGTTGAATTTCGGAGCCGCAACATCATGTTGCAACTGTACAAAACTCTAGTGCGGCCGCACTTGGAGTATTGTGTGCAGTTCTGGTCCCCACATTATAAGAAAGATGTGGATGCATTGGAGAGAGTACAGAGGAGGTTTACCAGGATGTTGCCTGGTATGGAGGGCAGGTCTTATGAAGAGAGGCTGAGGGTTTGAGGTTGTTTTCGTTAGAAAGAAGGCGGCTAAGAGGAGACCTTATTGAAACATATAAGATGATTAGAGGTTTAGATAGGGTGGACAGTGATAGCCTTTTTCCTAGGATGGAGAAAGCTAGCACGAGGGGACGTAGCTTTAAATTAAGGGTTGGTAGTTATAGGACGGATATCAGAGGTAGGTTCTTTACCCAGAGGGTGGTAAGGGTATGGAATGCCCTGCCTGCTGCAGTTGTAGATGAGCCAAGTTTGGTGGCGTTTAAGAGGTTAGTAGATAAGTTTATGGATGAAAAGGGAATGGTTTAGGTTAGAGGGTCATTGCTTTTTCTTAATGGGTCGGCGCAACATTGAAGGGCGAAGAGCCTGTTCTGTGCTGTAATGTTCTATGTTCTGGGGAATCATTCTGCAGTGACACTTACCTGTCACACAAAACTGCAAAGAAATCTGTCCCTTTGCAATGGACCAGCCGTATAACAGCGCATCGAGTCTGCAATACACAGAAGAGATCCATGCTCAAATTATACTGTCCGGCAATGGCCATTTCCCTAATTACAACAACAAGAGCCAATACTTACACAGCACCTGCCACACAGCGACATGACCAAACAGATTCACAGCAGCATTAGTAAATACAATAAATCACTCAGCCATCTGGTCAACAATAAAAGCCTTGTTAAAGAGCTCATTTTTAAGGAGTGTCCTAAAAGAGGATTCACAGAATTGTTACGGTGCAGGAAGAGGCCATTTGACCCATCATGTCTGCGCTGGCTCTTCAAATCAGCATCAAAACTTTGTGTCATTCTCCTGCCCTTTACTGTCCCCCACGCATTGTTTCCATTTAAATGATCATCTAATATCCTCTCGAATGCCTTGATGGAACCTGCCTCCACCACACTTCCAGACAGAACATTCTGGGCCCCAACCACTCAGGGGAGGGGAGGGAAGGGAAACAGGGGTGGGGGGAGAAACGGGAGGGGGGTGTGGGGGCAATGGGGGCGGGAAGTGTGGGTCAGTGAGCACAAAGAGTGGGGGGGGAACAGGGGGGCAGTATGGGTCTGTGAGCACAGAGAGTGGGGGGGGGAGAACAGGGGGGGCAGTGTGGGTCAGTGAGCACAGAGAGTGGGGGGGGGGGGAGAACAGGGGGGCAGTGTGGGTCAGTGAGCACAGAGAGTGGGGGGGGGGGGAGAACAGGGGGGCGTGTGGTCAGTGAGCACAGAGAGTGGGGGGGGGGGGGGAGAACAGGGGGGCAGTGTGGGTCAGTGAGCACAGAGAGAGTGGGGGGGGGGAGAACAGGGGGGCAGTGTGGGTCAGTGAGCACAGATGGTGGGGGGCAGTGCGGTCAGTAGACAGGCTGCAGAGGTTGGGATAATCTCCAGTTTGTGGAAAGTGGAATGTTGGAAAAACCAAGGCTTGAGGCAGCAAGCGTTTCAGCAACAGATGGGTGGAGATAGGGGGTGAAATTGTGACCTTACTGAGGTGGGCACTGGGCAGAGGTTAACCAGCGCTACAAATATGAAATTAGAAGTTGATAGCTGGATCTGAGTGATGCTGAGGCTGAATAGATTGGCTTAATCTCACACTGTTCCCAGTCAAGGGGGTTGAGGGGGGTGTGGGCACATTTGATAAGATCGGGTCACCTGGGCCAGACAGATGGTCTGTTGGTTGAGGGTAAGACTGCAGTCAGGGAGGAGACAGTTCTTACCTTTGGAGTCTCACACGGCTGTAGGTCACTCAGTTCAAGGCAGTGAAGCTGCTTTCCATTCTCATATTCCCACAACCTGAGTGTCCCATCCTGTGGGTTGGAAATTAGACAGGCTAACAACATATACAGTAATATCAATAGAAATCGCACTCAGGGCTCTCTCACACACCACTTCCTCAAAAGGATGTTAATGCCTCTGTTTCTGATAGCCTCAACGTACAGACCCTGTTCCAATCATCTCCAAAATTCCCACGGGAACACTGAACCAAATTCCCACCAATAAACCATAATCTGTGTACCTAGTTACCAAGACACTAACCAGTGATTAACCTCACTCTGGGCCCCAATTAGTGACCGATTAGCCAAACAAAGTCTTTTATCTGTGTTGGTCTGTGTCCTTGCTCCATTAACCAGTAATAATTCTCAATGTTATAGAATAATTCAATCCCTACAGTGCAGAAAGAGGCCACACGGCCCATCGAGACTGCACTGACAACAATCTCACCCATGCCCTATCCCCGTAACCTCATGTATTTACCCAGCTAATCCTCCTGACACTAAAGAGCAATTTAGCATGGCCAATCAATATAACTTGCACATCTTTGGGCTGTGGGAGAAAACTGGGGCACCTGGAAGAAACCCGTGCAGGCACAGGAAGAACGCGCAGACTTCATGCAGCCAGAGGCTGGGATTAGAACATTACAGCGCAGAACAGGCCCTTCGGCCTTCGATGTTGCGCCGACCAATTAAGAAAAAGCAATGACCCTTTAACCTAAACCATTCCCTTTTCATCCATAAACTTATCTACTAACCTCTTAAACGCCACCAAACTTGGCGCATCTACAACTGCTGCAGGCAGGGCATTCCACTCCCTAACCACCCTCTGGGTAAAGAACTTACCTCTGATATCCGTCCTATAACTATCACCCCTTAATTTAAAGCTGTGTCCCCTCGTGCTAGCTTTCTCCATCCTAGGGAAAAGGCTATCACTGTCCACCCTATCTAAACCTCTAATCATCTTATATGTTTCAATAAGGTCTCCTCTTAGCCGCCTCCTTTCTAACGAAAACAACCTCAAATCCCTCAGCCTCTCTTCATAAGACCTGCCCTCCATACCAGGCAACATCCTGGTAAACCTCCTCTGTACCCTCTCCAATGCCTCCACATCTTTCTTATAGTACGGAGACCAGAACTGCACACAATAGTGCGTGGAAGTTGTGCGTGGAGCCTGAAGAGATTGGTGAGGCACTGAATAAATATTTCTCTTCGGTATTCACGCAGAGTGCTGGATATGTAGCTGTGGAGAGCACTGAGGTACAGGGTTGCAAATTGGGGAGTATTGTAGTAGATAGGGAGGATGTGTTAGAAATTCTCGAGGGTTTGAAGTTGGATAAGTCCCCTGGGCCGGACGGGATTTACCCTAGGATTCTCTGGGAGGCAAGAGAGGAGATTGCAGAGCCTCTGGCTCTGATCTTCAGGTCCTCGTTGGTTACGGGTGTGGTTCCGGAGGACTGGAGGATGGCGAATGTGGTCCCATTGTTTAAGAAGGGGAAGAGAGACCTTCCTGGGAATTATAGGCCAGTGAGTCTTACTTCTGTGGTGGGCAAGGTATTGGAGAGAATTATTAGGGATAGGATTTATAGTTATTTAGAGAGAAATGAATTGATTGGGGATAGTCAGCATGGTTTCGTGAAGGGTAGGTCATGCCTTACTAACCTCATTGAGTTTTTTGAGAAAGTGACCAAAGAGGTGGATGGGGGTAAGGCGGTTGATGTAGTATATATGGACTTTAGTAAGGCGTTTGATAAGGTGGCCCATGGAAGACTTCTACAGAAAATGCAGATGTGTGGAATAGAGGGTGATTTAGCTAATTGGATTAGGAATTGGCTGGCAGATAGAAGACAGAGGGTGGTGGTTGATGGGAGATATTCATCGTGGAGTTTGGTG